>ML111874.1:0-19402 GCA_003697995.1 Taxidea taxus jeffersonii
GCATTTTTGTTCATATGGATATTTTCTCTATCTCAGAATAGGGGCTATGTATATGAGGTATATTATATACATAGCTGTGATTATTGTTGAGTGAATTCATTATCTACTTGATTCATAGATGGCATTGTTGCTGGGATGCTGAGAAAAAAGGATAGGAAGAGAAACCAGGCAACTTTTAATATTTTACCTCCATGCAAAGTCACCACTGACCCTAAATTCTGTTACAGTTTACTGATGTAGAAAATTGCTTTAGTAAAGTCACTTATCTATACCAGCTTTGATTGGTTGACTAGTGTTGATAAGATTCACAGAAGTCTGTATATGTAAGCTTAAGATGTAAATTTATCAATTTTGTATTTCCTCTATGATGACATCTTTCTGTCCATCCGAGAACCTTCTTTTAGATAGTGTTCTTTTGGATACATGCCCCTCATCTGTGAAGCCTCTCTGCCCTCCTGATGTAGAGCTAGGTATCACAGCAGGTGTTTGCACGTGACATCTAAAAGACAACCAATCATACTAATTGGCAAGTATCCATCTCATTTTCTCTTGCTTTCTACTCTTCTCAAGGACTTTGAGACAGACCCTTGACTCAACCTCTGCTGTATAAAATCATTTACAGAGTGGTGATCTGTTATAGACACTCCATAGATGACATCAGTATTAAAATCTGTGTATTTTATTATACATAAGAAAATGAACCACCTTTTTCTATGTGTCTTCTCCAGGGCTTATTATTGATGTACCTAAGATACTAACAGTATTCCTGAGATAATGAGCTTTATATTTACTTGAGGTTATCTCTGATAATGGGCAATTTATGTATAGAAAGCACAAGCTCTTCCAATTAAGATTTGATATACCTCTATTTGTTGATAAAGCAACTATTAGTCCAACTTCCTTAATTATATTTGGGTTCTGCAATATCTATTATTGTTGTGATTATGAATATCAGGTTTTACAAAGGAACTCTATAATTCTAACAAATTAAAACATAAAACAGAAAAAATAAGAGAAAATTAGATCTGAATATACACAGTGATCGCATATCTGTCTGTCTCAGGTAATTGCATATATAAATTTGCCACTTGCAATATTTTATCCCTTCAAAGTTATGCCACACGATTCATTGGTATATTTTTGTCTAAATATTTTCATAGCAATAGTTAAGGCAGAAATTTGCTATTGCTTGAATACAGTTCTTATAAACCAAAGTCATCCTATCATCCACTGGTATTTTAACTAGTGAATGAATGATTTATCATAGGTGTTGGTGAAATATATACTAATTCTGAAAATTAACTAATCATAAATGTAATTTGGATATCAAAACAGAAATGAAATCATTGCTAAATAGTTAGAATTAAAATAAATTTATTGAATGGGGCCTCCAATTAGAAGTATTTAAAGAGTCCCATGATTGACAAATGTTATATTTGTCATATATTTGATATATTGGTTAACATATCATGCTCACAGAATCCACATTTACTAAATAAAATGAAAGAAATAGAAAACATTGTGTGCATGAACTTTTTATTAATGCATTAAGTATTAATTTAAAAACATATTACAAAGAGGTTGTTTTTTTTTTTTTTCTGCAAACAGAAACACTTTTTTATTTACCTAATAACCTTGTGTGCAAGTGTTCCCAGGAAGGTTGGTTAGCATTTCTGAAAGAGCATTCAATCCACCTGGCTATCCAAGCAATAGCAAATTGAGGGTACAGATCATAGAATCTTAGTCCTGGATGGGAGCTCAGAAATAATTTAGTCTGCATACATGAGGGCCCTTAGGTCCAGAGCTATTGAATGATTCACATAAATTCACATAATTGCTTAGTGACAGAGCTGGGATTAGAACCCTTGTCAGCTGACACGGAATGCAGGGTTTTTTTCTCTGCTACCTTTCTCTATGGCAGCTAGAAAATGACTAGTAACACATCAGCATGACCTTGGTGGCTTAAAAAGTCACTTCTCAAACTATAACATGATTATTGAAATAGTAATCCAGAGGCTGCTTTAAAGTTTATTTTTGCACTGCTAGCCTTAAGGAATTGGGGGATATTTGGGGTTGCTCTTATGAACAGGAAATGCAAAGAGGCATTTGTGACTTTTGCCAAAGCCCGTAGCTGCCTGGGAAAGGAATTCTTGGGAGAGACTGATGGCTTTGTGCTATAATATCCTGTCCTATCATCAGTGGGAAGTATGAGAGCTCAGCTGGGTGGTATCTGCTCACAAAACAGCGTGAGATATTGAGGGAACCACTGATGTATGATGCTCCCTGGTCTCCAGACCTGCTTTTTTGAAGTAACCCCAGAGAGTTTGAACTTTTAAAAGATCAGTTCCTTTAAATGGATAATAACACCAGTGTTCCCCTAGAAAGCTCAGAGGGGCTACCTCATCAAGCTGTCTCCTCCAGATGTTGCTGAGAGAAGAGCTGTACTGAGTCACTGGCCGAAGGACTCAGGAGATTTATAGACTAGTCAAGAGGTAGCTCAATTGCTAAGGGGAGCAGTGTCTAGGTTTGCCACACTGCAGTCAATGTCAGCACACCAACAGGAATTTCAGATTCATCTGAGATTTTTTTTTTCCTGAAGTTTTTCTTTTTATTTGCCTGGTATTCCATATTGCATCACAGCTCTCATTGTCTACCCTCTGTTTAACTACTGAAAGGGAGGGGAGACTGTGATTCAGTCCATTGGCTACATTTTTGGTATTTCAGCTCACTTTATGCTCGGGGATATATATATATATGCGATTTCATTAAATCATGTCAATGATCTTAAGAAGTGTCTATTAATCTCTCTGTTTTGAAAATGGGGAAACAGATACTCAGACACAGAAGTGACTACCCTAAATTCTTTCTGGTAGGATATGCAGGACTGAGATTCAAAACAGACCCGTCTCACTTTAAAGTTCAAGCTCTTTCTACTGTACTATGTGTTCTCTCTTACTCTTGTTCTTTTATTCTATGTCTGTCTGAGAAGACAGAATTACAGTTTCACAAAATCTGTGGGGACACCAGCTTCAGTCTCTCAGACAATATTCTCAGTTATAAGAACACAGACACAATATTCAGGATGGGAAAATTCAAACCAAAGTACAGCTGATAATTTCCAATGCTCTCATTGTTGTTTCAAAAGCAGGAAGAATAATTACAGACTTTGAAAATAAGAACATGACATGTTTTATTTGCTGCTAGAGCTATAAATCATGGAATATCAAGTATTAGACAGGACACTTGGACAAGCCAGAATCAGGGGCATCTTGTCCTGGTCCTTTATACATGTGAGTTGCTATGGTTACAAGAGGTGCTGAGTTGATAGGGGAATGAAAAAGCTACTCTAATATTTTAGTTTGTGAGATGTTAGTGAATGTTTCTTTCTCTGACAGCAGGTAGAAAGCAAAACTTTCCAATGGCCTGATAAACACAATTTGACTAATGAAATACCTCAAGATCTCAAGATTAATTTTTTCCTGATTTTTTTCCTTTTACATTTTCCTTGATGTTATCCCAACATGAAAGAGCTACAGCTGTGAATGAGGGAGAAGGGTTCTAGCATCTGTAATAGTGCTACTCTCAAGATCACAGAAGGTAGAGTAGAGGTCCGTGCCCTGATTACACTCATAAAGCCCTTTCTCTACAGTTTGCTGCCTCTTCTTTTCCTAAATAGAACCCATATCAACACTATATTAGGTTCACTGAGGTTCACTAATTAGATCTGAAGCTGGACTCTAGAAGTAAGCTTTTATTGTTAATATGTGTGTGTGTGTGTGTGTGTGTGTGTGTGTATCAATGAGTGTGTGTGTGTTTGTGTATATGCTGTTAATTTCTATATCAATGAGCATATATATATATATATATATATATATTTGCTGTTACATATCTATATCCCATTTCTGGATGACATTAGAGAGTTTTCTTTTTTTCTTCTTCCTTATATTGAAAACCTAATTTCAGAGTTTTAAATATAGGCGGAAAATAACAGCTATATCAGAACAATTTATTTCCTTTTAAAAATTAAAAAAAATAGCCTAATCATTAATATGCTGGTTATGGTAGCTGGAAACACAGTAACATTTGATTTATCCTTATTAATATCCTATCCAATTAAGAAGATTGATGCTTTCTTATAGATATTTAAGCCCGTGCCTATAGGAAGCAACATATTTATTGTTTTGAAAATGAAAGGGCGAAATGAACGGGCTCTAAGACCCTCTTTCACAAGTCTGTGTATGGACAGTAGAGATAGGTTCATTTCACTTAAAAATCACCCTAATTTGTATTCCAAGGTAGTCAAGAAGATCTTTTTGAAGAAAATATCAAACATGGTTGTGATGGGGGGAGAACATTTAGGGAGAAATCTAAATTAGGCTACTTCTGAAAAGTAATGGGTAATTTGATGCAATATTAAATTATTATTTTACTTATCTGTATACATTGTTTCATATAATATATGGCTACTGGGTTTTATACAATGAATTTTTTTAAAAGAATGATAATGGAAGGAACAGTTGATCCTTCTAACAAGCTAATTTGCCAGCCCTACTAAAACTGATTTCTATAATATGTAATCTGGGTGGACAAAATTGGAGCATGTTGGGTGTAAAATACTCCTGAACATGTATTTCAGACACTCAGTGTGTCTCTCCCACTAGAGTCCCAGCACCCAGGTCAGGAGTTTTTGTTTTATCTGCTCAACATTCTTCCATCTTTGTTTTCTTTAGAGCTATTTTTTGGTTACACAGAATGAGAAAATTAACTTAATACATATATCCTTGGTCCAAGGGATGGTCATATGACTTAAGCAAGACCAGCTTGACTTCTTCCCTATGATTTTAAATTCTGGAACAGGAAGAATAGGAGATGATCCTTGTAGGTAAGAAGCTGTTTAAATAATGAGACACCTACTGCTCTATTTTTGATGTTCAGAAAAAGTCCACATACATAGGGAGAACTTGAAGGTGATACATGAAGCAGAGAGAAGGGCTAAGTTCAAGCACTTATTCCCATTCGATCCCTCAGTACAAGTCAATTTCCACTCATTTCATGATTTACTTATATGACTTAATAAATTTCCTTTTGACTTTAAGCCAACTTTATCTGGGGGCTCTCAATTATAACAGAAAGATTTATTAACTAACTCCGTTAGTAATATGTTTACTTCTTCCAATGAGGGGATAGGAGATCCAAGAGAAATCTCATCTTCCTCATTTTCTTCTCACCTTCCTCTCCCCCTCACTGCCTCGTTTTCCTTATCTGTAAAATGTGGTCACGGATCTAGATAATTTATAATATTCAACTCATAGTCCAATTTCCTGTGGCTGCCATCAATGTGATTGATAGTGGCTAGGATGTAAGAAAATATTTCCTCTTAGTATTAACCAACTTTTTGCAGTTAACTCATATTCTGGTGCCTCTGTTTCTCAACTGTTTCTTTTATCACTAAAGAGGTAATTACTAAAAGTTTACTTAAACATAGAGTTCAAAGGTAAATTATGCTTTCTCCATTCCAGGGCTAAGATTGATAGTGATACAAATGGATTATGAGAGACTCTAAAACATCCTTCAACAAAATTAATTCCCAATATCTTTTAGGCAGTTGTTCTCAATCTTTTCTACAGAAATATCCATGGTAGCAGATGAGTTAAATGCATTTTCTGTGGGATTCTGCAGAGACAGTTCTAGAGATAGACGAATCTGAAATAGCCTATCACAAGGAGAAGATTTATTTGAAATTGAGACTTGGCTTTAAGACTTCTAACACTAATTGTACATTCTATTTAATAATACAAGAGCAGTGTTGTAACTTACTTCTAATCAATTAAATCTGAATGAAGTAAAATGCATGCTTCAGACAGATGCATCATGTTTAACATTTGATATCCTGAATTTACTAGCCCACAGGTATTTGAGAAGTACAGGATTTTAGTATCAATGGCTCCTGAGTTAAAATAAAAAACATGTTTTCTGAAAATGTAATCATATGAAGCCAGTAGCATGCATTAAAATAGAGCTCAGTTAACCTCATCAGGCTTTCTTCATTTAGTTGCAAAGATGGTGGAAAGTACAACACAGAAATTTGAGGAAACAGAAGAGCTCTGGAAAAGTTCAAAACATGAACCAAATTCAAAAGGATACCTATATATCCAGGGAGCCACTTCAAAGCACGGAATACCTAAGGATAAAGCAGCAGAAGTGAGGATAAAATCTTCATGTGGGGTAGGGTTGAAGTTGCACCCAACTCATGTCTGCTCCATCCCGAGAGAAGAGCAAACAGTACCTATGGTATAAGGGTGTAATAGCACCAGGAAAGATAGAAACTTAGAGGAACAGATAGCAGTAAGCTGAGGTAAGATAGAGGTTCCTGGGGCTCTTTCAGAAAAGCCTGACTGTAGGGAAGGAAAGCTATTGCTTCCTCTCAGTGACTTGCTCATTTTCATTTTGTGCATGGAATTAGCAGATTGTTGCCTAACTTTAGATATTTTTAACAGGAAAGGAAATTTTCTGTCAGTTCTGATATGATAATTATAAAAAATACCCACATATCTTTTAATTGAACATTCATTAAATCATTTGGCCAGGAATCCAAACAACAAAATGTCTATTACACTATTCTGTATGTAAAAGAAGTTATGCAACATGTTTCTTCTCAGAAGAGAGAATAAAAGTAAAACCACCCCCAGAGGACCACTTTTGGCATTTTATTTTACAGGGAGAGGTGAGGAACATGAATAAAATACATGTTCTTGAATTAATCTCCCTTGGGTGCAGAGAGAAAAGAGCTCATTATTCTTCTAACGGACAAAATTTGATTTTATTGACACTCTAGCAGTATGTCAATTGCTCGGTATATCTCCCTAGGCTGTAGTTTTGCAGGCTTCATTTTCTTGCTTCCTCCCTTTCTCTCTTTCCCTCTTTCCTTATTTCTTTCTTCTTTCTATCTTTCTCTTCCTTTTTCTTTCTTTTCTTCCTTCCTTCTTTTCTTCTCTCTCTCTCTCTCTCTCTCTCTCTCTAGCAATTCTATGATATATCCCCATGTATGGGGATACGTACACTATGTTGCAATCCACTTCTGAAAGAATAATTTCAATGAAAATAATATATAACATGTTCTGTCTACTACATGAGTATGTCTACTTCTTTGTAAGTGGGCCACATCTTGCACATATTAGGTAATAAACACATGAATTCAGTTTAAGAACTATATTGAAACATACATTACTTTTTAATCCATTTTGTGTCTCCATATGCTAGCTTTGTTACTCACATCCAACAGATATAAAATACATATTTGTTGGATAATGAATGAATGCATAAATTAATGATTGGATGAATGACTGAATAAGTAAATAAGTAAATAGTTATATGTACTAACAAAAGTGTTGGTGAACACAGAATTATAGAATTTAATTGCTTAATGAGATCATCTATTTCTACCAAAACTTGTAGTAGACAGAATAATGGTGAAAGATGTTGGAAGTCCTCATCTTCCAAACCTGTGAATATGCCACCTTACGTATCAAAAGGGACTGTGAAGATGTAAGTGAAGAAATTTGAGACAAGAAAGTTATCCTAGGTTATCTGGGTGGGACTAATCACAGTAGCCCTTAAAAGAGAGAAACAAGAGGTCAGAATCAAAACAAGCAATGTGACTAAGGAAGTAGAAAGTGAGAGAGAAATTTGAAGATGCTATCCTACCTACTAGCTTTGAAGATGGAGGAAGGGGTTAAGATTTAAGGAATGCTGAACCTTTAGATACTGGAGAAGACAAGAAGATGGATTATCTTTAGAGGTTCCAGAAGGATCCGACCCTACTGACATCTTGACATTAGATGTTTTTGGAACTGTAAGAGAGTATGCTGTATGTTGTTTTAAGCTACAAAGCTTGTAATCTGTGACAGTAACAAAAGGTATTGGGTCGTTCTACTCAATGGATCTGGAATAAATTCTTAAATCTAAAATTTACTAAGTACACTCAGAATGCCTGAGGCAATAATTATCTAGCAAATAATTATCTATAATCTACTATATATATATATATATGTATTATATACACACAATATATATCTATAATCTAGCAAATTATCTAGCAAACCCTAACATACTACATCACTTTATACTTGAAAAAAGCAGTGTTAAGATCTCAAGATTAGTATAAACATAAGTACAACTTACCTTGTGAAAAAATGTTTGGAAAACAAGTCTGGAAAAAAAAGAAAACCACCCTGAACTATTAACACTATATTCTGTAACTATATATTGATTTTCTCCTCTTGCAAACAAAAACAAAACCAATGGCTTTCACAAAGGGTGATTTGGATAATACCTTGCATGCATTGTTTCAAGCAGAAATTCTCCATCTATCCTTTCTGCTTGTGTTATTTCACACCTCTCAAAGACATTCACGTTTCTTTGCAGGCAGCCAAGTCACCTGCCTGTGTTACATCTCTGGCTGTGTACCACAGAGCTTACTTTCTTCTCTCTTGCATAGATTGTTGGTGGTTTTCTTTTGTTTTTTCTTTAAGATTTTTATTTGTTTATTTATTTGACAGAGAGAGAGGATCACAAGTAGGCAGAGAGGGAGGCAGAGGGAGAGGGGCAAGCAGGCTCCTTGCTGAGCAGAGAGCCAATATGGGGCTCAATCCTAGGACCCTGAGATCATGACCTGAGCTGAAGGCAGAGGCTTAACCCACTGAGCCACCCAGGAGCCCAATTGGTGGTGTTCTTTATCTTCTTATGTGAAGAGTATGATAAATACGTGGTGTCAGCTCTGTTTTTCTGTTTTATTCTATTAAATTATACTAACTGACTTTGTTGTATACATATAACACATTCAGAATTTCTAACAATGTTAGAGTTATGCAATAGGCACAGTACATTTGTACTGCTTATTTTCTCAAGATATCAAAGTTAAGGATAACATTCTAATAGTCTATTAATAACTTGGTTCAAATTTAGGTCACTAATAGAAAAGGGAAAAATCATAAGCAGACATAAATCCTTAGAAAGGAGTTCTTCTAAAACAGTAGCATCTTAAACCAGGTATTGGGTAACCATACTCTACTTCAGAAAAGCAATTGGAATTTACATCCTATGTCCCCATTCCACTTCTTTAGAACCATCGACAATCATTGTAATTATTACTGGACAATCATTTTAAATTTGACATGATTCCTATAGGTGTTCTCATATGAACATATCAGCTCATGTTATGTATCTCTTTTTCTTTAAAAATAAATTGTCTCTGGGGCGCCTGGGTGGCTCAGTGGGTTAAAGCCTCTGCCTTCGGCTCAGGTCATGATCCCAGGGTTCTGGGATCGAGCCCCACATCAGGCTCTCTGCTCAGCAGGGAGCCTGCTTCCTCCTTTCTCTCTGCCTGCCTCTCTGCCTACTTGTGATCTCTATCTGTCAAATAAATAAAATCTTTAGAAAAAATAAAATAAAGATAAATTGTCTCTTTAGGGAAAAATTTCAGTATGGATGCCTGATTTCCTCCTTTCAGAGTGATTATTCAAAAAGGTAGGATCTAAGATCTGTGTTTATTTTCTTCTTGTATACAGGAAAATAAGGGACAGAGACTCACATTGCTATAAGGGGCCGTGACTGTCATCTACGTTGATTCCCACTGAAAGCTTGAAGCTTTTATTTTACTGAATATACTAAATATGTTGAAAATTGGAATGCCATTAATAGGATTCCAAGGACTCTCCCTACTAGACCTTGATCTGGAGTCTTATTGCTGGCATGATATGTCACTGCCTGAGACATTAAGCCATTGGCCCTCTGTTGGGGACCAACTATACCTCCTTCACAATCAGATATAATGGATTAATAATGAGGAAAGGAAAGTTGCCTTGTTTGTGCCAGTGAGGCTCTTGAGCACTCTCTATCTTCTCCTCATGTCTGCTTTAGTAATTGCAGAGGAGATTTTTATTGCCAGATGTACATGCAATAGCAAAGAACTGAAGCATCTCTCTCAGCTAATGAGCTACAGAATATAAAAGTTTGGGGCAGTCTCTATGGAAACTTTTGAATATGGTGACCTATCAGTGCTGAATGTGCATGAGGTGACAATTCCTCCTAGAAGGCAGACTGTCAGAAATCGGAGATAGTTGGACTTTAGGGGAGTCACTAAAATTATCTCTGCCTCAGTTTCCATCACTGTAAATGTATAATCATCTAATTTGCAGTTACATTATCAGGATTAATGAGTAACCTAAATTACATTAAATTCTTCAGAAACAGGCATTATATAAAGTGGAAGCAATCTATTAACTGGGTAAAAGCCCAAGAAAAGAGAAGCTAAACTTGATGTGTAAAATGTAGTATGAAATGTAAGTAATTGACCAAAAATCAGGACTTTGGGCCAATTACTGGACATCCAATCTTTGTTATTTGAGAAAAATTGTACAGAATATCCTTTCTTCTTTTCTAGCATTTGTTTATTACATAAAGTAGATAATTGAGCACTAAATAAAGACATAGTTACATTGTCTCCATGTATCATTGCAAACTCCTAAAAAAAGAATTAATTTATTTTTATTTTTTTTAAGATTTTATTTATTTATTTGACAGACAGAGGTCACACAGGTAGGCAGAGAGGCAGGCAGAGAGGAGAGGGGAGAAGCAGGCTCCCTGCCGAGCAGAGAGCCTGATGCAGGACTCAATCCCAGGACACTGGGATCAAGACCCAAGTCGAAGGCAACGGCTTAACCCACTGAGCCACCCAGGCGTCCCAAAAGAATTATTTTAAATTGGTAGTCAGAATCTCTCCCCAAATGATGATAATTGGATCTCAGATTCAAAGGACACCATTCAATTGGAAAAAAAAAAAAAAAGCCAGAGGAAATATAAAGGCTCTGTCCTCGGTATACAGTATTTTATATATGTTTAAGTATTACATCAAGCTCACTCCACAAAGAAGGTAACCATTGACCCAAATTATATATCGGACATTTATCTTAAAATGCCCATCTGTTAATTGTTTATATTTCTGTTACTTATGCTATAATGTCTCCTTGTGAGTGATAAGAATACTCATTAAATTTTACTGATCACCCGCTGAGTATACAGTGCTCTGCTGAGATATTATGATGGGCTTGGGGTAGAGAAATACAGACGAAAGCTATCTGAGCCCTCCAGCATAACCAGTGTGCATATTGTTAGCCTTATTTAACAATGTTTCTGTGGTTAATCACTTGTGTTTTTAACTAGTAACACTGGGACTTTTAGAAGATGCCCACATACACTCTCTTCTCTGTCAAAGAGCAAGGAGAGCACCCCTGGACGTAACACCCCCACTCCAGATCTTCCCACCCCTGTCTCAGATTTTTAGAGGAGTCAAGATGGCGGAGAAGTAGCAGGCTGAGACGACATCAGGCAGCAGGAGATCAGCTAGATAGCCTATCAAACCATTCCAAATACCTACGAATCCAACAGGAGATGGAAGAGAAGAAAAACAACAATTCTAGAAACAGAAAATCGACCACTTTCTAAAAGGTAGGACCAGCGGAGAAGTGAATCCAATGCAACGGGAAGATAGACCCCAGGGGGAGGGGCCAGCTCCCGGCAAGTGGTGGAGCACAAAATCAGGACTTTTAAAAGTCTGCTGCAGGGAGGGACATCACTCCAGAGGCTAAACTGGGGTGAAGACCTCGCGGGGACAGCGTGGAATCAGGTCCCACAGGGTCACAGAAGGATTGGGGGTATCTGAGCGTTGCAGAGCTCACAGATATTAGAGCAGGGAAACCGGCTGCAGAGACAGAGACAAGGTTTCCTAGAGCCGTGGTATGTGACACGGGCCGGTGCTCTGTGACACGGGCCGGTGCTCTGTGCGAGGGGTCCCAACAAGATCCTGGGAGACTCCGACCTGGGAGAGCTCAGGGATCTACAGGGTTTGCAGACTCCAGGTGGGACTCTGCCAGAGACAGAGATGCTTGGTCACGGGCTGGGTGAGCTCGGAGCGCTCCCAGAAGCCAGTGAGACGGGACTGATTACACACGACTTTCTCTGAGTGCGTACGGAGGCTGGGGAGATGGGAGTGATTAAAGGCTTTTCTCTGAAGGCACACTGAAGACTGGGGCCCCTAGCTCTCGGCTCCTCTGAACTGGAGATTGGGAGGCCGCCATTGTCATTCCCGTCCTCCAGAACTCTACAGAAAGCATTCAGGAAACAAAAGCTCCCAAAGTGAACCTGAGAGGATTACTTAGCCCGGCCCCTGGTAAGGGCGGTGCAATTCCGCCTGGGGCAAAGACACTTGAGAATCACTACAACAGGCCCCTCCCCCAGAAGATCAAAGAAATCCAGCCAAGACCAAGTTCACTTAACAAGGAGAACAGCAGATTCTTATCTGGACAAAATGACAAGGCGGAAAAACACCACAAAAAAAAGAACAGGAGGCAGGACCGAAGGCTAGGGACCTAATCAATATAGACATTGGTAATATAGCAGATCTGGAATTCAGGATGACGATTCTCAAGGTTCTAGACGGGCTCAAAAAGGCATGGAAGATATTAGAGAAACACTGTCAGGAGAAATAAAAGCCCTTTCTGGAGAAATAAAAGAACTAAAATGTAATCAAGTTGAAATAAAAAAAACCTATTAATGAATTGCAATAAAAAATGGAGGCTCTTACTGCTAGGATAAATGAGGCAGAAAAAAGAATTAGTGATATAGAAGACTGAATGACAGAGAATAAAGTAGCTGAGCAAAAGAGAGATAAACAACTACTGGACCACAAGGGGAGATTTCAAGAGATAAGTGATACCATAAGACGAAACAACATTAGAATAATTGGGATTCCAGAAGAAGAAGAAAGAGAAAGAGGAGCAGAAGGTATACTGGAGAGGATTATTGTAGAGAATTTCCCTAATATAGCAAGGGGAACAAGCATCAAAATCCAGGAGGTGCAGAGAACACCCCTCAAAATCAATAGGAATCGGTCCACACCCCGCCATCTAATAGTGAAATTTACAAGTCTTAGCGACAAAGAGAAAATCCTGAAAGCAGCACGGGACAAGAAGTCTGTAACGTACAATGGTAAAAATATTAGATTGGCAGGAGACTTATCCACAGAGACCTGGCAGGCCAGAAAGAACTGGCATGATATATTCAGAGCACTAAACGAGAAAAACATGCAGCCAAGAATACTTTATCCAGCTAGGTTATCATTGAAAATAGAAGGAGAGATAAAAAGCTTCCAGGACAAACAAAAACTGAAAGAATTTGTAAACACCAAACCAGCTCTACAGGAAATATTGAAAGGGGTCCTCTAAGCAAAGAGAGGCCCTAAAAGTATTATCAGAAAGGAACAGAGACAATATACAGTAACAATCACCTTACAGGCAATACAATGGCACTAAATTCATATCTCTCAATAGTTACCCTGAATGTAAATGGGCTAAATGCCCCAATCAAAAGACACAGGGTTTCAGAATGGATAAAAAAGCAAAGCCCATCAATATGCTGCCTACAACTCATTTTGGACCTGAAGACACCTCCATATTGAAAGTGAGGGGGTGGAAAACAATTCACCATGCTAATGGACATCAGAAGAAAGCTGGGGTGGCAATCCTTATGTCAGATCAATTAAGTTTTAAGCCAAGTACTATAATAAGAGATGAGGAAGGACACTATATCATACTCAAAGGGTCTGTCCAACAAGAAGATCTAACAATTTTAAATATCTATGCCCCTAACATGGGAACAGCCAACTATATAACCAATTAATAACAAAATCAAACACATTGACAAGAATACAATAATAGTTGGAGACTTTAACACACCCCTCACTGAAATGGACAGATCATCCAAGCAAAAGATCAACAAGGAAATAAAGGTCTTAAATGACACACTGGAGCAGATGGACATCACAGATATATTCAGAACATTCCATTCCAAAGCAATAGAATACACATTCTTCTCTAATGCCCATGGAACATTCTCCAGAATAGATCACATCCTGGGTCATAAATCAGGTCTCAACCAGTATCAAAAGATTGGGATCATTCCCTGCATATTTTCAGACCACAATGCTCTGAAGCTAGAACTCAATCACAGAAAGAGCACAAATACATGGAGACTCAACAGCATCCTTCAAAAGAATGAATGGGTCAACCAGGAAATTAAAGAAGAATTGAAAAAAATCATGGAAACAAATGATAATGAAAACACAACGGTCCAAAATCTGTGGGACACAGCAAAGGCAGTCCTGAGAGGAAAATATATAGCGATACAAGCCTATCTCAAGAAACAGGAAAGGTCTCAAATACACAACCTAACCCTACACCTTAAGGAACTCGAGAGAGAACAACAAAGAAAGCCTAAACCCAGCAGGAGAAGAGAAATAATAAAGATCAAAGCAGAAATCAATGAAATAGAAACCAAAAAAACAATAGAACAAATCAATGAAACTAGGAGCTGGTTCTTTGAAAGAATTAATAAGATTGATAACCCCCTGGCCAGACTTATCCAAAAGAAAAGAGAAAGGACCCAAATAAATAAAATCATGAATGAAAGAGGAGAGATCACAACCAACACCAAAGAAATACAAACAATCATAAGAACATATTATGAGCAACTCTATGCCAACAAATTTGACAATCTGGAAGAAATGGATGCTTTCCTAGAGACATATAAACTGCCAAAACTGAACCAGGAAGAAATAGAAAACCTGAATAGGCCCATAACCAGTAAGGAGATTGAAACAGTCACCAAAAATCTCCCAACAAACAAAAGCCCAGGGCCAGATGGCTTCCCAGGGAAATTCTACCAAACATTTAAAGAAGAATTAATTCCTATTCTCCCGAAACTGTTCCAAAAAATAGAAATGGAAGGAAAACTTCCAAACTCATTTTATGAGGCCAGCATCACCTTGATCCCCAAACCAGACAAGGATCCCATCAAAAAAGAGAATTACAGACCAATATCCTTGATGAACATAGATGCGAAAATTCTCACCAAAATACTAGCCAATAGGATCCAACAGTACATTAAAAGGATTATTCACCACGACCAAGTGGGATTTATTCCAGGACAGCAAGGTTGGTTCAACATCTGCAAATCAATCAATGTGATACAATACATTAACAAAAGAAAGAACAAGAACCATATGATACTCTCAATAGATGCTGAAAAAGCATTTGACAAAGTGCAACATGCCTTCCTAATCAAAACTCTTCAAAGTGTAGGGATAGAAGGCACATACCTCAATATTATCAAAGCCATCTATGAAAAACCCACTGCAAGTATCATTCTCAATAGAGAAAAACTGAGATCTTTTCCGTTAAGGTCAGGAACACGGCAGGGATGTCCGCTATCACCACTGCTATTCAACATAGTACTAGAAGTCCTAGCCTCAGCAATCAGACAACAAAAAGAAATTAAAGGCATCCAAATTGGCAAAGAAGAAGTCAAACTATCGCTCTTTGCAGATGATATGATACTATATGTGGAAAACCCAAAAGGCTCCACTCCAAAGCTGCTAGAGCTTGTACAGGAATTCAGTAAAGTGTCAGGATATAAAATCAATGCACAGAAATCAGTTGCATTTGTTTACACCAACAATAAGACAGAAGAAAGAGAAATTAAGGAGTCAATCCCATTTACAATTACACCCAAAACCATAAGATAGCTAGGAATAAACCTCACCAAAGAGGCAAAGAATCTATACTCAGAGAACTATAAAGTACTCATGAAAGAAATTGAGGAAGACACAAAGAAATGGAAAAATGTTCCATGCTCATGGATTGGAAGAATAAATATTGTGAAAATGTCTATGCTACCTAAAGCTATCTACACATTTAATGCAATGCCTATCAAAATCCCATCCAATTTTTTCAAAGAAATGGAACAAATAATCCTAAAATTTATATGGAACCAGAAAAGACCGCAAATAGCCAAAGGAATATTGAAAAAGAAAACCAAAGTTCGTGGCATCACAATTCCAGACTTCAAGCTCTACTACAAAGCTGTCATCATCAAGACAGTATGGTACTGGCACAAAAACAGACACATAGATCAATGGAACAGAATAGAGAGCCCAGAAATAGACCCTCAACTCTATGGTCAACTAATCTTCGACAAAGCAGGAAAGAATATCCAATGGAAAAAAGACAGCCTCTTCAACAAATGGTGTTGGGAAAATTGGACAGCCACATGCAGAAAAATGAAATTGGACCATTTCCTTACACCACACACGAAAATAGACTCAAAAAGGATGAAGGACTTCAACGTTAGAAAGGAATCCATCAAAATCCTTGAGGAGAACACAGGCAGCACCCTCTTCGACCTCAGCCTCAGCAACTTCTTTCTAGGAACAATGCCAAAGGCAAGGGAAGCAAGGGAAAAAATGAACTATTGGGACTTCATCAAGATCAAAAGCTTTTGCACAGCAAAGGAAACAGTCAACAAAACCAAAAGACAACTGACAGAATGGGAGAAGATATTTGCAAATGACATATCAGATAAAGGGCTAGTATCCAAAATCTATAAAGAGCTTAGCAAACTCAACACCCAAAGAACAAATAATCCAATCAAGAAATGGGCAGAGGACATGAACAGACATTTTTGCAAAGAAGACATCCAGATGCCCAACAGACACATGAAAAAGTGCTCCACATCACTGGGCATCAGGGAAATACAAATCAAAACCACAATGAGATACCACCTCACACCAGTCAGAATGGCTAAAATGAACAGGTCAGGAAATGACAGATGCTGGCGAGGATGTGGAGAAAGGGGAACCCTCCTACACTGTTGGTGGGAATGCAAGCTGGTGCAACCACTCTGGAAAACAGCATGGAGGTTCCTCAAAAAATTGATTGCACTATTGGGTATTTACCCTAAAGATACAAACGTAGTGATCCAAAGGGGCACGTGTACCCGAATGTTTATAGCAGCAATGTCCACAATAGCCAAGTTATGGAAAGAACCTAGATGTCCATCAACAGATGAATGGATAAAGAAGAGGTGGTATATGTATACAATGGAATACTATGCAGCCATCAAAAGAAATGAAATCTTAGCATTTGCGACGACATGGATGGAACTAGAGCATATTATGCTTAGCAAAATAAGTCAACTGGAGAAAGACAACTATCATATGATCTCCCTGATATGAGGAAGTGGAGATGCAATGGGGGTGGTGGTTAAGGTGGTAGGAAAAGTAAAAATGAAACAAGATGGGATCGGGAGGGAGACAAACCAAAAGAGACTCTTAATGTCATAAAACAAACTGAGGGGGGTTGGGGGGGAGAGGGGTTGGGAGAGGGTGGTTGGGTTACATTATATTTTTAAATAAAAAAAGCTTAAATAAAAAAATAATAATGATAAAAAAAAAGAAGATGCCCACATACTATGATTCACACAAACCTCGTATTTAAGTAGGAAAAGAAGTGGACTTACACAGAATGTCCTGAAAGTTTGTCACTGGTGATTTTGGTAACAAAGCTAATGTGGATATTTTGTTTTCAATGTGGCAAATTGCTTAATCAGGGCATTTTTCAATGAGCTAAAAAATATAACTTGTGAAGAATGTTTTGCTCACAAATACAACAAGAAGCTATATGCATTTTACAGACCAAAAGAAAGAAAGTAAACATCACTTTTCTGGGGGACAGGTTAAAGATGAGTTACAGCATAGCAGGATATACATAAGGCACTAAATATTAATCAGGATGACACATGATCTCCAAATAGAGTTTAATACTCTTTGGATAGGTATGATTCTGAAAAATCCTTGTCTAAATGATTCATACTGGATTTGTATGATATCCCCAGTGTCTCTTTCATGACTACTGAGAAATCTTGGAGATCACAAGAGAATAATATAAGTAGAGTTAAGAGGATTTATAAATTCTATAAAGACCCACAAGTTGCCCAGGATGGTTGATATTTCAACCCAGAGCAATGTTTGGTACAGATTATTAAAACTGACAGAATGAATGGAGTTAATGTATTATTCAATAAACTCCCTTATGTCTCATTGGGTAGACAAAATCCTTGGGAATATATTTACAACTAAATATTTTATAAATTATTTTATTCAGAAATAATGTCTGTATATGAACTCTGTATATGTCCCTACACACATGGGCATGTGCACACACACATCCAAAATATTTTATGGTATTTTAATATCTGCCAGGAATTGTGCTAGCTATTTTACACATATATATTCATTTTAATTTTATACCTAGAAAGGTGTCTTAGACTGATCAGGCTGCCATAACAAAATAGCACACACTAGGTAGATATAAATAAGTTTATTTATTATAATTCTAGAGGTTAAGAACTCCAAGATTATGGTGCCAGCCTGGTCCCTTCTGGTAAGGGCCCTTTTCCTAGCTGTAGACTAATTATTTCTCACTGGGTTCTCACATGGAGAATGGACAGGGAAGCTCTGTGGGATCTCTTTGAGAAGAACATTAGTTCCATTCAGGAAGGCTCCACACTTACCATCTAATCACCTCCCAAAGATCCTACCTCCTACTGTCACCACCTTTTGGTGCTTAGGATTTACCATATGAATTTGGGAAGAGGGGGACATATTTAGATAATACCAAAAGGTAAGATACTGATATTCAGTTTTAAAATAGCATTGAAGAAATGTCTCTTCTTAAGTTCAGTGACTAAATAATTAAGAGTCCAAGGAGGAAGAAACAAAGATAAGGACTATTTAACAAAAGGTTTGCATATAAAATGGTTTGAAACCCATTAGCAATAAAGCAAATATCATAACTAGAAAATCTTTGAGGAATTGCACTCCACAATGGAAGGTACTAAATGATATACATATCAAACTGTTCATTTTATTAAATATCAAAACTGTATTTGAGCCTAGGAAGTATAACTCTTCCCTTTAAATGAAAACATATTATTGATTTTATTTACTGCCTCTTGAGTGAAAAGATGTTCAATTCATCAGAACCATGAATTTCTAAATGTATTCTTCCATCAGCCATTTTCAGGATGCCCCTGCATTCCACCTCATTATAGAGAAACATTTTGCTTCCTTCTGCAATGCAATGTCTTGACATAGAAAGGGTCATATGTTGTTTCAGGTGATTCAATGGCATGATATTTTGAAAGCTATAGTCTTCTGACCTAATGACTATATTATAGCTTTCAGAAATAATGAGTTAACATATTATATTGTGAAAATTTTGTAAATTATGTGGTACCTAAAGCCAAAATATGGAAGGGTTATAAAAAATTATTATATATGTCTAAATTTATATACCAGGATTTCAAAAATCCTATATCCAAAATTATTAATCTTCACATTCATTTTGGCTGTATATGCATACCTTTAAATAAACTAAGTTTTGGTGAAAATTCCCTTTTTGTTTACTGCAGCAGCCTTATTCCTTTCTCTGGGTATTAGCAGTTTTTTTTT
>ML111874.1:24402-37251 GCA_003697995.1 Taxidea taxus jeffersonii
ATGTTCCCACATGGCAAAGAAAGAAAGCATTAGCTTTTCTCCTCTTCTTATAAGGACACTAATGGCATCACGTGAACTCTACTCTCATGATTTAATGGCATCCCAAAGGCCCTACTTCCAAACATTGTTGCATTAGGACTTCAACATGTGAGTTTGGGGACACATTCAGTCCATAGCAGGTGAAACATCTCTGACAAAGTGACATGTGTGCAGAAAAGAGGATGATAGAAGGGAGTTAGCCCTATAGTTAACTGGAGAAGATTGTTCTGGAAAAAGGTCCTGAAGTATGAGGTGTTTAACAATGTTCAAGCGAAGGTGAGAAAATTAATGACTGAAATGAAATGAGCAAGGAGGAGTTTGATGGAGGGTAATGTAGCTAGATAGTGAAGATGCCCAAACACCTACAGTATTACAACCCAGGGGAAAGGGGGATTTTGACGAATAGTAGTTGAGTTTTGGATACTCTTAAAGTTATAAAAGGCGATTTTAAAGGCTACATGTAGACTGAAAGATTTGAAAACAATAACAACAACAACAAACAAACCCAATGGTGTCTTAAAGGTTTTTGTGTGAAGCAAGTAGTGAAATGGAGTTGCGATATACTGAGGTGGGAAAGATTATAGAAAAAACTAAGTGAAAAAATCACTGAATTCAGTTTAGGGAATGCTGTTTTGAGATGTAAGTTAGATATCCAAATAGAAATTTCAAGAAGGTAGTAGGACCTAATAATCTTGAGTTTTGAGTGAGATCAGGACTAGAAAAGAATATTCATACATAAAGTCTCATATATATTATTAATGAAAATATTATTCTTCCCAATATCCAGATGGAAAACCTGTGGTCTACATAGGTGCCTCTTTGAACGCCACGTAGCTTATAAATAATGTAACTATAAGTTGGTGTAGCTGTTTTTTATGGCATAGCCCATATCTTTCTTTTAGCATGATTTAAGTTATAGAGAATATATATTCAAAATAAATCAACCCCAAGAAGAAGAACTACTTACTTAATTATCCACCCTCCTTCTTTTGGGGGAAATCTGACATTTCTTTAAAGTCAAAAGAACTTGAATTCATTTAGTTATTCAATAACAGTATATATTGCAAACCATTATATGCTAAACATTCTTCTATATACTGACAGTTCAGTGGTGAATAAGACAGATTATATCTCTGCCTTAATGAAGGCTATATTCTGTAAATACCTAACTAAAAGTGTACAATTTTAGACTAAATTAACTTCTTTTTCATCACTGAGAGTTGAGTGAAGATGAGTGATCAGGGAAAGCCTTACGCAGATTACCAAGTATAAAGAAAGAATTACTAGATCTGTGTTAGACATGGGAGAGTGATTAGAGATGGGTGTGAGGAAAACATAAAGGAGGGAGGATAAGCCAGAGGGGTGGGATGGTGGGGAGGGGGATAGGAGGATCTATCAGGCACAAGGAAGCAAGAGAAAGATTCCTGAAATAGGAAGAAGCTTTGTCAGCTGGAATAGTCAATAGATGCAAATTCACATTTATTTGCTGGTAATTATTTTCAAATAATTCAGAACCATTCACAGGTTTTTGGTTTATAGATTTTTTATTAAGGTCATCTCCAATAGATTCACGAATGAATTCCCACCCTAAACCACACATGTACACATCTAAGAAGGACTACCATAAATTGTGGTCTTCAAAAGCATAATGTTAACCTTTATTCCAACAGTCTGAGATGGTTAGAAACTGAGAATTCAAGATCAGTATGTTGTAAGTCATGGAAATCATAAAACTGATAAAGCTCAGCAGAAGAGGGGGACCAAAATCTAGGATCCTGCTGTGTTACATTAGGAGAGAAAATGTTTCTGTGACATGTATAATCTTGGGTCAAATGCACTTCTTTGAAAAGATTGTGATTTGTCAGTAGAGTCCCTCTGTTACATGAAAAAATGAAATTCTTCCAGTTCTTAGCAACCAGACAGAGGTTTGTCTTTTCTAGATTGCCCTAGGTGCCAATGAATGCCACCTTACTGTGAGAAAGGACACTGTAGTAAACATGCCTTCCATTAGATTTGGAGATCTATTGGTATTTTTTGACCTCTCAGGTATTTTGGTTCCCGAATCTTTGCCTATGATTATAGTGCCAATGGAAAGCAGTGTCTGGGGGAAAAAATGCAATAAATTGCTAGTAAAGGATGAAAATATCAATATGCTCAAGAAGGCATCTGATCAATCCATGGAAAATACATATATTCTGGCTCACAAAGAAAAAAAATGACAGAGGAAGACATCCATTATTTCCGAGATCAGTGTAAATAAAGACATCAAGTGGCGGTTTAATTTCTCTAGCACATATGCAGCCTGTATGTCAATAATTTGAAAGTAAAATATACACATTTCCCCTTAGGTCAGAATATACTTAAATGTTTCAAGTTTTACATGGAGAAGGAGTAGACATAAGCATCAAAAATGCAGGTATAATCGACATTTACATAGAGTCTTCCAGTTTACAATATGTGTGCTCATGTTTTCCCTCACTTAAATTTCATAACAATACTGGTAGATTTATTACTTCCAACTTCAGAGTCAGAAGGTGTAAGCAAGATTCCAGATTTCAGATATAATAAATGATAGACACAAGGTGCTAAACTGAGTCCTAATATAGAAAAACTTCAATTTTCATGATTCCTCCCAAATGGGAGAATTATTCATTAATTGCCACTTAACATGCCTCATCTCCTTGCTCTCTTCCTTTGTGTGTTACAATACATTGGTAAAAGGAAAAGAGACATAATAATGTTTAATTATAGTCATCTGTTACTTCCAGAATTTTGCATGTGATTTATAGAAATTAAAATATTATAACTTTGATAAACTTTCTCATCTATATTACACGATGACATTTAATTTCTTCAGGATTTGGGTCATATCTAGATACATTTTTTTCAATTAAATGTAAAAATAGGAACATAATTGATAGTGTTTTTCTTGAGGAATCTATTCATATATCCACATTAAGAATGCCAAGGTCCTGCTCAAACATTCTGACATTTCAAAGTTAAATGAATCTTGGCACTTAAGAAAAAAAGGCTATTCCCTTTGAAAAATACCTGCAATTGTACCAAAAACTAATAAAAAAACAATTATCTCCTAAATTTAAATTGGAATTTATAAGCTCTTCCATGGAAAAAGAAAACTTGGAAAAGAAGAATAGATCCTAAAAAATGATTAATGCCTAATGGGAAAGAATCCTCCATAAGGATTTCATTCTAGGCACATGCGGGGAGTTGCAATTATACTCTATCCTGATTTTGCCAAGAGAAAAGGAAAACAAAACAAGTTCTCCTTTGTAGAAAGAGGAAATAAAAGAGGAAAGCTGATTGCACTGCTTGGAAAGGTGGTATACCATTTTTTTAAAAAGAACTGGCAAAAGTCAATGGCTTTTTTAGATTAGACTAGGTACAACAGAAATTCTTGATGAGGGATAAAGGTTTACTAGTAATTGGGTATCTATGGGCATGATTTGTATATAAATCCAAAATATTATTTTTTTCTGTAAATTTACCAAAAGTGTATGTTAAATCTTTTGAACTTTGTCCTAGTTATAAGCATATAAGTTAATTACTTCTTTCTGTATGGCACCAAGACAGTTCATAACAACTTTTAACTTTGCATTGTCTTTCTGCACTGGTTGACAATTATTTTCTGGACTAGTTCATTCAAACATTTCCATTCCCACTTATAATTTTACATTGAAATTTCTTTTTTATCAAACCACTTAAAATTCAAGAAAATAATAATGATGTAGACCAAGTATCCAAGCCCCTGTCTCCCCTGGTTGCAAACAAGATATTCTTCTGATCCAGACATTCTTTTCTTCAGGAGTCATGTGGGTGATTGCCAGTGAGATGTTAATGAATTCTCCTAGGCCAAGATAGGTACATGAATTCCAACTTTCTCATCTTGAGAAAGCCAGAAAAGAATGGCCTGCATATTCCTTGAAAAAATTTAAATGTACTTCAAAAAATGTATCTGGAAGTCCCCACCTGGCTTCAGCCTTCAAAAGAGATCCAGCTCCTGACCTGCCCATCTCCCTGTTAAACTGTAATAAAAGAAAGAGTGGTCCCTGGATAATTATTTTAAATCCTTGTAAAACTAAATGAGAGGAATGGGTGTCAAAGTACTATCTAAGTTCAATTGCTTTATTTTTCTAATTGAGACAAAAGATAACTAACACAAATATAGAAAGTTACTCAATCTGTATAAAGTCATCTTAGAATCCTTTTTCTCTTCTTTTACTTTAAAATAAAATACACTCAGTAGCTGACCTCAATCATAGTATTAATTTTATTTCATCTTAACCTAAGTGGAAGTATATTCAATAAAAAATATGTGGACAATTGGGGTGCCTGGGTGGCTCAGTGGGTTAAAGCCTCTGTCTTCAGCTCTGGTCATGATCCTGGGGTCCTGGGATTGAGCCCTACATTGGGCTCTCTGCTCAGTGGGGAGCCTGCTTGCCCCCTCTTTCTCTCTGCCTGCCTCTCTACCTACTTGTGATCTCTATCTGTCAAATAAATAAATAAAATCTAAAAAAAAAAAATGTGTGGAAAATTGTCTATAAAAAGCTCACATGTTTTGAATTTTTTTCCCATCTTCTCTCCTCAAGATGAGGGAAACACAGACATCCCGTACAATAGAACTTCTCAATCTACCTGTGGTAATGGACTATTTTTTGTATGTCTGTTTGCTTGTTTTAATTCCCTGTTCATCACAGACCAGACTAATATTTTTGTAAATATACACACAAAAAAGGTTGCATTTTTGTACTTATGCCAAATCACTGTAGAAATTTCTAAGTGTTTCTTCTCACATTTTGTGCTAATCGCATGGCAGACCAGTAAGATATAGCAAGTTGGTGTGAGATCATGCAACACACTGTGAGTTGCACTGCCAGAGAATATATTAATGACTTGTTCTTGTGTTTATTCCTCCCATAGGACAATGTACCTTGGAGATCTTTAGGACAGGCTTATGTCTTATTTGTTGCACCCATAATAATAGAATACTCCCGGGAACATGGTAGGTGACTACTAGGTATTAGTGTGCTGAAAGTGTGAGGGAAATAATCGGAATCCTTTCAAAATACACAAGAGCCCTGGACTCATCTGACTTGGGAGAACCAGAAAAGTAGAATCAAACACCACATTATTTTAAAAACAAGAACAAAGCTCACATATTTACTTCCTTATCTCAAATTCCATATATGTCAAGAGTGCTTGGAATTAAATTAGAGTAACTTTCAGCTCTAAGGGAGCATTTGTAAATATAGTGGGTCAACCCAGGCTATGAAATCATAAAAGCCTTCAATTGATCAAGCTAGAGCTGATTTCTGTAACAGGCACTCAGTGGGAATGGTCTAGATTGAGCTTTGATGGGCAATTCTCTTTTCTTTCAAACAGTCACACTGATCTTTACTTTGTGTAGTATTAGTTTGCTAGGGCTGCCAAAATGAAATCCCATAGACATGGTAGTTTAAGTAGCAGAAATGTATTCTCTCACAGTTCTAGAGGCTACAAGTCCAAGGTCAAGGTGTCAGGGGTTTCTGCTTCTCCTGAGGCCTCTCTTCTTGATTACAGATGGCCACCTTCTTCCTGTGTCTGCATGTGGTCTTTTTCTCTGGGTATATGCACTCCTGGTGTCCTCTACCTCTTCTTATAAGGACAGCAGTCCTATTGGATTAGGGTCCCACCTTTATATCTTCATTTAATCTCAATTGCTTCCATAAATCTCTATCTCCAAATAGTCTTCAATGTATGAATTTGGGCATGGGTGGCACATAATTCAATCTATAACATGTTGGCATGTTATTGTGAAAAATTAGAGATGATCTACAAGGTACAAGTTTGAAGGCATTCCCCTCGTATTGAGCTCTCATTAAGTCATTATTATTAACAATGAAAGTTATTGTTGCACTATGTGCTGATTGTTATCAACTGCAGTCATGTACTGTGACTTAGCAAGTGCCCTTAAAAGCAAAATCCAATTAAATGAATGCTTTAACGAGGAAAAGACAGGGTTCTCTTTTTTGAAAAGAAGAAACATCATAGTTACTGTGCAGCTACATGAGAGGTGTGATATGCTAGAAGGGCACATTGATAATAATAATATAATCATAATAAAAGCACTGGTTTAAATTAGCAGATTTAAGGGGGGAAATGAGGACCCAGGTCATTTGATCTTGTAGTTAATAATACTGACATCTTAACCTTGCCTTAACTTGATGCATTAGCAAGCATTTGAACACACCAGGAATTTCATTTTTTACCAAGTTGATTTTTTTTCTTTTCCCAGAAACCATGATTACTAATCAACAGTTGTATTTTAATAGGGTCTTCATAGTGGCTTTCTGATGCAGCATGAATAATTGCCTACCATCTGTATTACTCAACTTTCATAACAAACCTCGGCTACTGAATTGAAAACTAAATGTGTTAATCTATTCACTGCACAGAGCTCATGCATGAAATGCAAGAGAATGTCAGAGAAATTATCCATTTATTTAGATAGTCTTTTAATTTGTTCTTCCATTTTTGTTTAACCCTTTTTAGTATGTCATTTGCACCACCAGCTACCAATATGGTAGGTGATAGTCTAAGTATCTAGCTGATCCCATTTATAAACACTCAATATCAATAGTTCCTGATTTATAAACAGAAGTGAAACTCATTGGTTAGCTCCATCTATTGCCCTGAAATAAATGTGCCTGCATTGCAGAACTTTTCACCACTTTGGATAATTTTTATTTCTTCATTCAAAAGAGGACTCTGTGCAGGTCAAGAAGTAAAGGCCAAGTGACCTAGGAGAATTGTGAATAAAATTATTTACGAATGTATACAGTAGTTTCTATTCTCTGTATGAAATGTATACAGTAACTTCTCTATTATGAATGTTATATTGACATAACATTTAAAAGAAAGTTCTGATTTTCTAAGAAATTATTCATTTTTACACTTGGAAATCATAAAAGCGCTCTCTTTTCTGAGCAAGTATACGTTTCCAGTGCATCTGTAGAGTCACCAGAAAACAGGGATATAATGCTCAAAGTGAAGATTGTTTCTGGTTCTAAAAATCCCTTTGAACTGTAAGTTCAAAGGGATTTGTCGCTATGATGTAGCGACAAAAATATCAAATGCAGGTCTTCACCCAGGGGATATTTACCAAACAGAATTTTTGGTGGGGTGGGCTGGGCTAACAATAGCTAACTCCCTTAGGGACTGTGTCTTCTGTTGCTGACCTGTTCCTGCACTTTGAGGTTATAACCCTCTCCCTACCTACTCCTTCTTTTCACGTCCTCCACCACTTCCACATGGTGACTTTACTCAAAGAGATTCTGTGTGTTTGGAGTCAATCCGGTTAGAATCCTAGCTCTATCCACAACTACCTATGTGACTTTGGGCAAGTTTTTGTTGTTGTTGTTGTTTGTTTTTTGTTTTGTCTTTTAAAGTTTCCTAACTTTTGTCAAATGCTGATTATAGTAGTTCTCTTATAGGTTTAAATGTGTTACTATACAAAGACAAAAACTAATTCTTAATCCTTCCCCCATACCATATTCCTGTTATCTTCGAGTTTCTCCGGAAAACAAACAGCATCCACACTCAATCAAGTGCCTTGGGTACTTGGGTAATCTTTAATCTAGAACCTTGGGTAAACTTTAATTTCTCCATTTTCAACATAATAGACATTGAATCTATCAGGAAGGGCTATTAGCTTCAACTGCAAGGTCTACTTGCATCTGTCTAATTCTCTCCATGTCTATTACCATTATTCTAGCCCAAGTCAACAGCATCCTCTGGTTCAGATTTACACTTCCATAATCCATTCCCTAACTACAAAAAATAACATTTAAAAAAATTCCTGATTAAAGCATTATAATAAATCACCTTTACAATTAAAATACAAATTCCTGTCCTTGTATTATAAAATGCCATATGACCTGGTTCTTCTTTCTGTCTCCAAATTCATGTCTTGGTAGCCTCCCCTTACTTTAAGAGAGTGGGGCTGGCCTAGGTTTCTTGCTTTATCTCAATCATGTAAAGTTCATCCTACCTTAATGACTTTGTACTTGTTACCATTCTCTTCACCTAGAATGCTATAATCCCCACATGGATATGCCTGGTTCTTTGTGTTCCTGCAATTGTGAGCTCAAATATTACTTCTGCAGGAAATGGTCTCCGGATTTAACCTTCCTGTCTAAAGTTTACCTCCTCTCCATAGCATCATCCCCACATTGGTTGTCACAGTGTGTCATTCCATTGTTATGTAATGATTTTCTTTTTATTGTAGGCTTCCTCACAGGTTGTAGGCTCCATGAGAAGAGGGAACTTTCTTTCTTATTCAATGCTGTATCTCCATTCCTAACACAGAAGTGTGTAGCAGGCGGAGAAGAGAAACAGAAACCAAGTCATACTAATATCAGAGATTATACTCTCGCCCATGAACATATATTCAAGACCTACATATCAAAATGACTTTCATATTGGACAAGGATTCTTTATATAAATACCCTACACTCTGGAGTATCTGTGGATAACAGCATATTTCATTCGGTATCAGCACTTATTTTATATTTACAATATATGCTCTGCTTCATATTTCAATAAAGAGTGCTTCAAAAGCACTGAAACCAGTCAACAGAGGAAACGTTGTAACAAAATTAGTATCTGGGCCCTAGTCCCATTTTACCCTAATTTTTTAGCAATGAGTAATTTATTTTAGCTGTAAGAAAAGGTATTTACCCTAAACTACTCCTTTGCAATGATCATATCTGTGTTGTAAAATATTTTATTGTGACCTTATTTTTTTTCCCCTTGCTATGATATAGTAGATTAAAAAAAAACAACAACAACAAAATCAAACACACACACACAAAAACCTGGGGACAATTTTATCTTCCTGCTTCCCTTTCCAGGAGGAGTCATTCTTTAAAGCACTTCAAAATGACAGGTTAGAAGGTGTGGGAAGAGGATTAAAACTTCTTTGTACAATTGAACTGCCATAAAACAGCTCCCCAATTAAGTGCTTTAAGAAGAGAGTGGTCCAATATCAAAAGTAGGAGAAGAAAACTTTCTCAAGCCTTTCCAGGCTACTGTATTTAGTGAAAAGTTTCACAAAACAGTGATTTTGCTGATTTCTATTCATATGCACAATACTCTAGGAGGGGATGGCAACCTTTTTATGCTAAGCTTTTTGCCTTGCAGACAGAATCAATGCCCCATTGTGACAGACCTACAATCAGAAAACAGGGTTACTGGGGAGAATCATAACTGACTGCCATAAAAATATTGTCTGATAGTGGGTAGAGGGCAATTCAGTGGTATTTTGTAAAAGGAGTTATATCATTGATGGTTACCATCAGGAACTAGGAACCAGGTCAGTTCTAAAGCTCTTGAGGCACATATAATCTCACCCCACTGAAGAAAAAGTCCAAAGGTGACTGATATCAGACTTCTTACCAAACTGAGTGATGAAAAGTGACCTTAATATTTTAATAAAATAAAAGAATATTTGAAACAAAACAAAATAAAATTATGATAGCTTTAAATAAAATCTTGGTTTCCTTGATTTCCAAAATAAATTTTCTCAAGGTTATTCTGTAGTGGAATTCAGTTATATGTAATAAATTTTGTGAAGTTTGTTTCTGAGAATTAATGAATTTCAAACAATAAGTAATATATTTCACTTAAAGTAAACACATTCCCAAACACTGCCAATCGAATGTTCTAATTAACTAAAACTCCTGTTATTGCAAAGTCTTTGGCTGTCTGCCACGATTTTTAAATTCTATACCAGTTTTCATGGCACTATATTATGAAAATTTTAAGTGTTCAAGCAACTGTTTTGCTTTTTCTATCTTGCTTTTCTGAAAACTTTTCTTACCTTGAATTTATTAAATACATAAATATTTAAAAATATTCTGCATAAAAAGCACTTGAATCTATAACATTGAATTTGAAGTTTTAATAATAGTACTGGGTAATGATGAATACAAGTAGAGTCCCATAGTATTTTTAGGTAATCTGTCTTCCTTAGAAAGATGCTAGAAGGTTTTTCTTTTATAGAAGGTCAAATAAACTTTCTCTTAGAGTATAATTATAATTTATTGGGAAAAAATGGGCTTTGTATATTGATTCTCACAATATAAAAGCTATTGGTACGAGCAAGAAGAAAACAGACTCTCAACTATAGAGAACAAACTGAGGGTTTCTGGAGGAGAGATAGGTGGGGGGGATGGGTTAAATGGGTGATGGGCATTGAGGAGGGCATTTGTTGTGATGAGCACTGGGTGTTGTATGTAAGTAATGAATAGCTAAACTCTATACCTGAAACTAATATTACACTGTATGTTCACTACTTGGAATTTAAATAAAAACTTGGAAAAAAAAAGCTATAGGTATGAAATTAATTATAGAGATTTTATATTAGATGGTTTGTAAGAAGAGTTCAAGATCTGTCTCTGCCTTATAGTAGTTTTCAGTTTAAGACACATTCACGTATATGAATATGAATATAGCACATACATATGGGATAAATGAACAAAATAAATATACCAACACATTTATATGTAAAACATTTTATTTGTTAATAGATTTTTCTATCTTTGGTCATAAAAGTAACAGTTAATACTTAAGTACTATGTGCCAGGCACTGACTGTGCTAAACACGTTATCTCTTTTATTTACCCAGCAAATTTAGGAAATTTGTGCTATTACCATTTTATTGTTTCATGTTCAGGGTAACAAAGCCAGTGGTGTTTCAATCAGGATTCAAGCCCTAGTTGTCTGACACAAGAGCTATACTCTTTATGCAAGTAACATTCATATAGATGTACATACAAAAACTTTTGTAAGTATCAGACCACTTGCAGTGGATTTATACTACTACAGAGGTTAAGCTTCATTCAACTTTAGATGATGCAGAGACAGAAAACAAAAAGACAATGAGCAGATAACAAGCATATGATTTTGTAATTTGCTACCACTAATAAATCAATTGTCACTTAGGTAGGCATTTCTTTTTAATTTGCTTGGCAAAAGAATGGGTATATGGTCTCAATGTTTATTTTCCCTAAAATGTTCATGAAATCCAATAGATTGAATCTGCTGTATACTCAGATAAACCATCTACAGACAAAATAATGCCTATTTGCTATTACACATTTTATAAAGTGATTAAATATGCCAAAAGTAGGAAAATACATAATTTTAGTTTCACTTGTAAGAGATTATGAGGAAGGACCCATGGGTATTTCAGGACTAATTGAGAGGGATAAGACAGATGTGATTTCTTTACTGGTAAGGTTTTTTAGATGAAACAGGATTTTAGAAGTTATTTTTTTTTACGATTTTATTTATTTATTTGACAGACAGAGAGAGATCACAAGTAGCAGAGAAGCAGGCAGAGAGAGTGGAGGAAGCCGGCTTCCTGCCGAGCAGAGAGCCCGATGCGGGGCTCTATCCCAGGACCCCGGGACCATGACCTGAGCCGAAGGCAGAGACTTTAACCACTGAGCCACCCAGGCGCCTGGGATTTTAGAAGTTATTAATAACATGATGGTGGTGATGATTGTAAAGATAAAGTCAGAGAAACAGAGACATTTCACAGATGGGACAACATTATCAAGTGTGATGGATTTGGGTAGAGGGTCACTGTGATGTTTTGAAATTCAGCTTATGTTTTAGTTTTATAGTAGAAGCAAACAGAAAGTCACTGTCTATCTTATTTTATTTTTTTTAAAGATTTCATTTATTTATTTGACAGAGATCACAAGTAGGCAGAGAGGCAGGCAGAGAGAGAGGAGGAAGCAGGCCCACCGTGGAGCAGAGAGCCCGATGTGGGGCTCAATCCCAGGACCCTGGGATCATGACCTGAGCCGAAGGCAGAGGCTTTAACCCACTGAGCCACCCAGGTGCCCCTCGCTGTCTATTTTATTTAAAAGTGCATCACAGGGACTCCTGGGTGGCTCAGTTGGTTAAGCGGCTGCCTTCGGCTCAGGTCATGATCCCAGCGTCCTGGGATCGAGTCCCACATCGGGCTCCTTGCTCGGCAGTGAGCCTGCTTCTCCCTCTGCCTCTGCCTGCCACTCTGTCTGCCGGTGCTTGCTCCTGCGCTCTCTCTCTGTCTGACAAAATAAATAAATAAAATCTTTAAAAGTGCATCACAAAGAAATTAAAACCATGAAGGAACTTAAGGAATTTTTATAATTCCAATATATATCAACCACAATTATTAATATGGAGAAAACTGCCAAAAGAAGCTGAAACATAAAGAGAAATCTTTTTTGCCTCTTTTGTTTCCATGTAACAGTCTGAACAAATTCTTTTTATAATTTAACTATAAATAAAAGCTATTAAACTCTTTGAGGATGTTTTGGTGGAAGCCTTCAAAGTCCTCCAAAATCCATTCTTTATAGCTAGGTAGAGCACAAAGAATCAGTTTTCTAGTTTGAAATACCTATGGCATTACTGTGGATTATTTTTAGTCAATTCTAACTCATGTCATTTTTGAGAACATACAGGAAGTTTATTGTGTGATAAAATTGAAAATCACAAGATGTGTATTATGTCAGAAAGTGATGGCAGATAAATGTCTGATAAGAATATCTATTATAAAGGGAGATGGAACTGAAATATAATAGACAAGAGCCATTTTAGGAAAATAAATTACATCTTATTCCACATTCTCATGTTCTCTCTCTTTGCCTCACATATTATATGCTCTATTTCTGTTCATAAAATGTTATTTAATGCAGTATAAAGGTTCACTTTATACTGTAGTTCTTTTGCATCGTAGCACAATATTAACTGAAGACT
>ML111875.1:0-12207 GCA_003697995.1 Taxidea taxus jeffersonii
GTTGTCTAGAGGGACCAGCCTTTGCCTACATGCTGACCCTGGGGGAGGCCAGCCATGGGCATTCTGAGACTCCCCTCCTCTTAGCTGAAAACTGGCTGGAAAGGTCAGAGGTGAACGGAAGGCACATGGGATACATTTCTGTGGTCAGCGGGATCCACCAAGCTGACAGCCCGCGAAACCAACATTGTCAGAAAACAGCCCTATCCCTCTCCTGGCTCGGGGTAGAGAACTACTACCAGACCAACTCACTCAGGACCGGTGGACCCAGGGCTGGTCACCCAGAGTCCAGACTTGAGAGCCTAGAACTAATCCTAGAGCCCAGAACAAACCCAGAATTTACACCTAGAGCCCAGAGCTTAACATTCAGAACCTAAAGCCCCAGACACAGCCCCATGTTTGACACAAAAGCTAGATTCCTGATTTAAAAACCTGGCGCTGGGACAACTGGACAGAGTCCTGAGAACGCTCCCAGCCCCGGTGTGCTAGAAAGTTCCCTTTGCTGCTTCCCAGCCTCTGACTGGCACCTGACAGTGTGTGGAGTATTAATTATGGTCAGAGCTTTTCAACATGCAATAAAAAGCCTTTTAAACCATTCCGATGGGAGGTGATTAACTCTATTAAGTGGCATTATGGATCTTCCTATCTGTTGCTTTCATAAACATAGTTGTAGGCGGAATGTTTTATTAAGGGCATAAAAATGTCCCACATTACAATGCATAAGCACATATTGATGTGATATTTCTTTACTGTGCTGCACGCCCTGGTCCCCAACCACTCCGAAAAGAAACTACATGTCTTAATAATTTATGCTCCAAGTTTTAACCAGGATTATCAATGGCAGCTTTTGAGCTTTCTCTTTTGGCAACACAATAGATCACAGTAAAAATGCACCGACAAGCGATGCGTCCGTTTGATTTTTTCCACCTGAATCAGCAGCCCAAACTCCAGACACAGCAGTTTAGGGCAAGCAGCACGCTGAAGAATTTAAGTCTAAGCATTTAATCTGTTCTTTCCATAAATTTCTGCTGCTTGTGCTTTATAATGATTCTACCAGAGGAAGTTTATTTATATCGCAGATTTTCAACATCAGCACATTGAGAACACAAGGGCGATCGCTCACTCAATAGCTTACAGCCATGTATAATATCACTCCGGAAATCAAAAGCCCATTTGAAGAAAAGAAGGCTCAGATTAAAGTCACTTTAAGACATCAATAACTCGGAACTGGCTGTAGAGAAGTTATAAATATCCAACCTGCGCATATGCAAATAGGCGTTCGCAGACGCGCCACCGCCGCCCAGCGCCTGGGAACCCCGGCGGTCCCTCCCCTCCCCGCGGCACGTGCTGCGGCGCAAGGGGCGGGGCCTACACGTCACTGGGGGCGGGGCCTCCCCTCTCCGGCCGGAGCCCCAGCGGGCACCTGCATTCCTCCGCTGCACCGAGCCGCCGCCACCTGCCGGGTCTGGGGCTCTAGGTGGGCTGGGCTTGAAGACTCGCGCGGAGTAGGAACCCAGCCTGAAAACCCAATGCACTGAAGAAACTGGCGCCTTTCTGCGTTGCTTACCACGTGCCAGGTGCTGGGCCAGGGGGCACTTCAATTACTTCCGCCGCCCTCAGCCATCTTTCTGACCCCATACCTGTCATAGCTGCCCCCCGCCCCACTTCCTCTGCCGGGAGAGTGGGGGTAGAGGGGTTGGAGGAGGAAGCACCGGCACTTTGTAAAGCTCCTCCTTCCCCCAGGGTGCATGCACCCTGCATCCCCCTCTGATACCCACCGATTACATTATCTCCTTTATCCCCATGGTAACCCTAGGACAGATGGTCCCTATTTTACAGATGACGAAAGTGAGGCTCAGGGAGAGTAAATTGTCCCTGGCCCAAGAATGGCAGAAGCAAGGTTTGAATCAAGTTCTGCTTAATCCCAAACCCTGCTTTTGTAGTTTTAAACCACTGTATTTTGCTGCTTCCTGCTTGCCCTAGCTGCCTTCTTCAGGGCAGGGCAGGCCCAGGGGCCTAGGAAGTTATAGGTCACTTGGGAAGGTGATGCCCAGGGTCCAAGGAGCATCCTAAAAGGTCATGATGCAGATAAAGCAAGGGGCTGCTGGTGGTTGGGGCTGGGTAGAACTGGCTCAGAAGGCAAGCGGGAGGGCTGGCTGGTATGGTCAGCTGGGTGAGATCCCTGGGATGGGCCTCAGGATGGGTGGAAGGAGTCACAGCAAAGCCCAGGGTCTGGAGCTAGTGTGGGGCCAGGGCTCTGGTCTTGAGGTGATGAGGGAGACTTCAGGCCTTCAGGAAGGAAAGGCGGGTAGGATAAACCCACTGGGAGGGGCTCTGACCTAAAGTGGGGGCTGGTGAGCTCAATGGCCACCGACTAGCAATTGTACTATCCTGGGCAACCCTAGAAATTGCCAGAGCCTCCAGTGGCCAAGGGCTTATATGGCCAAAGCTCCGGACATCACAACAACTCCTCAGAAGAAAGGGGAACCCTGCTTATTGCCCAGGAGCATGATGTGGTCCCGCAAAGCCCAGGGATCCACCAAAAAGGGGGTTACCTATGGTCAGTGGGCAACAACAAGATAGATAATAAGGTTAAACCCTGCAAAAGTGTCTGGACAAGAGAGACTGCCAAAGGGCTGACTGTTTGAATGAATTCCTACAAAATCACAGAAGCTGATGACTGAAAGAAGACAGACATCCCATCTTCATCTGGCTTTTGTCTAAAAATGCCCTAACTCTGTAGCCACCTCTGTCCTTGCTCAAGTTGTCCCGTCTCCTTGGACTCCCACACTCCCTGCTCTGTGCCCACAACTGTGGGGTTTACACTTCAGTACCATGGGCAGAACTGAGCGCTTACAGCTATAGTCCTCCCTTCATTCATTTATTCACTCATACATTCAGCCAATATTTAGTGAGCACCTACTATGTGCCAGGCACCACGGGACACATTGATGAACAAAGGATCAAAAGCCCTACCCTGTGGGGCACTGGTTCTAGAGGAAGTTTGGTGACCTGTGTGTCTCCTTTTTGTCAAGGGCAGGCATGGTTTAGCTGGCTCACAAGGTTTGGTCAGTCATACATTTAGCTGCACCAGGTCCTGAAGCTCCCAGCAAATGGCTGTTCAGAGCCTCAGGCCTCATGACTCATCATCTCTCTTCCCTTCTTCCTAGTGCACCTGGGCATTACTCATATTTTTTTGGGTTCCTTCCCAGGACAAGGGTCAGTGGTGGGATTTTTTTTTCTCCCTGACGGGTAAGGCCAGGTTCTTCCAGGTAAGTGACCTCATCCTGGGAGGGGGATTACACACTCCCATTTCCACTCTTGGCCCCGGTGCTACGAGGGCTCTAAGCCAAGCCCCAACCAGAGCTTAGGAGGGTGTGGAGCTGACCCTGTGATGGAGGCAGAAGGAGGCTGTGCACGTGTGTGGGTGCTGCCTGTTCAGCTGGGATGTAGCTGGAGTCCACACAGGAGGGTCTCCTGGATGAAGGTAATATTCAAAGCTTGGGCTTCTCTCCTTACTGACTGGGGCAGAGACTCCCTGGACACCTGAGCCATCCCCAGCTGCTTCCTGTCTCCAGGGGAGGAGCTGGATTCCCATGGGCTGGGGCCTGGAAGGACAGTTACCTGAGCATCCCTGATGTTTTTGACTGTGAGAACTAGCTCTTCTTGGGTTGGAATGTTGCACTTTCCTAGAACTCTCTGATGGCCACGTGCATAACTGCTTCCTGTAGTTCCTCAGGAGGGCCCTCTGGTTTCTGGGCAGCAGCCACTGGGGCCTGTGGGATGGCCCTGGAGAACCCTGATTAGGTCACCCCTCACTTTACCCAAGAGGGAGTTATGTCGGCCCTAGGCCGCCACTTGAGCCTGAGGGGGGGGTATCTGGGAAGGTTTTCTGGAGGAGGAACAAGACTAAAGGCAGGTCTGAATAGGGGTGGGCTTCCTGAGCAACGAGCAGAAGCTGAAGTGAGTGTGTTGTTGGGTGGAGGCCCTGACGGGCCAGGCCTGTGGGGCTGAAGGGTGGGAGAGGCTGGAGGGGTCAGCAGCCGGGAGTGACAGGGGAGGGAGCTTCATGAGAAATGGGGACCACTGAAGGATGTTGACTAAGGGAGGGCCTGGTCACGTGGTGCTTTAGAGAATCAACTCTGATGGCACAGTGGAGAGTGCCCATGAGAGGGTGGGGCAGAGGCAGGAGGAGCTGAGGAGGGAGTCCTGAGGGGCTGAGCAGAGGGTCGATGGCAGAACTGAGACCACACAGAGGCTGACCAGATGGGAAGGAGGGCCTGGGTGAGGGAAGGCCCCCCACATGAGGGCCCTGTCCGGTGGGCTGAGTTTGAAAGACCCTGGTAGAGATGAGCAGACAGGCCCTAAGTCCTTGTTGGGGACTCCCCAGCCATGGGCCCAGCTTGGGTCCATGTGAGGGCATCTCCTTGGGTCTGACTGCATGGCAACCTGCAGCAGCTTCTGGGGGTCTCAGGGCCCCTGAACTCTGACACTCTCCATCTGGCTCCTCATTTTACAAACAAGTAGAGATTCAGTGTGAGGGGGAGGGCAGGAGAGGGGCTGAACTGGGCTGGAAGCCAGGTCCTTTCTGTGCCATTGTGGCAAACAGGGCAACCTCAGGGCCAGTCCCAGAACTAGGAACTGAGGCTATTACAGTACGTATATGGTGCAGGGCAAGGCCCTGGGGCCAGATGGCCCAGTGTTCACCCCGACTGTGTCCCTGACCAGCTGGATAAACACGGGAGGTTTCCTTCATGTTTTTAAGCCCAAGTTTCTCATCTGTAGAATGGGAGTTCTGACCGTAGCTGCCGTGAGGATTACACAGTGTGTGTGAGGCTTCGATGAGAGTCTGGAATGCAGTACCCTCAAGAAGCCACTTTCCAGCTCAAATTGCACACCGCACAACTCCAGGGGGCGCCCATCACCTCACATTCATCAAGATTTCTCTTGTTATTGTGACAGTTTTCTGGTAGATGGCAAGCAAGGGTCTTGAGAAAAGGGTATCTTAAAATTTTACAGAGAGTTGCTAAATTGGCCAGTGGCGGGGGTGTTCTAAAGTCATTCACAGTCGAGTGGGGGAGATAGACATGAAAATAGACCATCAAGATGCTCGCTGGTGAGACGGGTGAGTGAAGTCTGCATGTGTGCTGGGGTGAGCTGAGGAGAGGCTCCCATCCTCTGGTGTGCTTCTGCTTCGGGCCCAGGCTGCTGCCCCGGAGTACTGGCCTCAAAAACTGGAGTGTTCCAGAAACCCCGGCCTCACAGGTGGTCTGGGGGCCGAGGTGCACCTGGTACCAGGCTCCCTGACGGTCCTGTCCCGACTTCACAGCAACAGGGTGGCTGGGAGTCTCCGCTCGAGAAGCCTGAGTGCCTTCCCTCTGCCTTGGAATGTAAATGTGAGTGCTTTCCTCTGCGTTCAGTTCCACCATGGGAAAGGCAGGCGAACACAAAACAAATAACCAGAAGACCTCTGCGCTCTGGCCCTTGTCCCTCGGTGATTCCTGACCAGCTCGTAGCTCCCCTCCCACATGGGACAAGGCAGGCCTGCAGCAACTCAGCAGCCCTTCGGCCAGCCCCCCTCCCCTTGCTCCCCTGGCTGCTCCAGGCCCAGGAAAACCAAGCCTCGAGTTCTGTCGGTAAAGGGGTCATGGTGGCCTGTGCTGAGCACCTGGAGGGGACTTTTGGGAGCTTCATGCAGAGCCCTCCCTTGCCTCTGCTGCCTCCTGTCTAATCAGCAGTCAGGGGAGGCTAGACCTTGGGAGCCCCTGACCCCCCGGGCTGAGCAGCCTGTTCTGATCGGGGCGTCTTCCCTACCCTGGTGAGTGACCGGGGCCAGACCAATTCCTGAAAGGAAGGGGCTCTCCTCACAGGGCCCTGAAGCTCAGGCTGGGGTTAGGCTCTGGTGACACAGGCAGCTGAGCCTCAGAAGAGAGAAGCCCTCAGCACTGTGTTGGCCTTTTGTAGGGAGGATGGGACCCTCACTGGGGCTGTGCAGGTAGGGGAGGAGGGCTGAGAAGAGGAGGACCAGAGAAAGGAAATTCTAAGACCTAGTTCAGACGGTGATGCTGCCTCTAGAAGTCTCCCCAGGGCTCCTCATGGGCCTTTACTTTGAAGGCTGATGATCCCTGAAGGCATCTGGCAGGGAGATGAGAGACTTCCGGGGATAATGCTTCAATCGTTCTGTTCCTGCACCTGCCAACACCTTGGGAGCTTGGAAGGCTCTGGAAGCAGGACCTTCCTACCAAGTGGCCAACCAGCTCAGATGAGGCTGATCTGGCCAGGGGGTGGGGGGCCGTCCCCTCCTCCTGAGTCCGAGCCCTGAGGGCTCCAGGGGATCCCCAGGCCCAGGGGAGGAGAAAATGCCTGCTGGGCCTCTAGCTCTGTCCTCTAGGCCTCACAGAGTCCCCAACTTCCTCCCAGAGAGGGCCAGTGAATTTTTCCTGCTCTGCTGAGCTCCTTCAAAGATATCAGCACATGGTTAATCTTCCTTCTGTTCAGAAATGCAGAGTAATTTGCCCAAATGGGGGTTTCTGCATATTTATACTAATGTCTGTGTTTAAAGCTTAGGAGACAGGGAATTGCTGAGAGATGTCCATTAGCAATATATACAGACTGCAATTATTTCTTCATGGTGTGTGGTTTGACTGCAGAATATTTTATTTCAATGGAAGTAGCAGGCTTTGCCTACTGTGTTTTCTTATGGGCCCAAAGAAATCAATCAGAACAGAACAGAAGTGAAAAGAGGCAAGATTGAAAGGAGTGTGACCTTTTAGGATTCTGGGAGCCTTGAATATGCTACTCCAGGAACTGCCTTCAGCCCCAGAATCTAAATGCATGCACCCAAGTGGGGGCAATTCTGTACATTTAAGACTGTGGATGAAAACTGGCAAAGCCTCCCCAGGACAGAGGCCAAGCTCTCAATTCATTCACTCCCATCAGTGACAAGCAGGAAATGGAAGCGAGGGGTGTCCTCAGAGGACCCCGCTTCTGAACCTCCAGCACCCTCCCCCCAACCCGTTTCTACCCCAGGACAGAAGCTGGGGAGAGAAGCAGGGTTTGATCTGAAACAAAATAAGCCTCAAGCTTAGAGGTTTACAGACCGAGGATCTCTGGCGTCTGCTAGGATTCTGGTAGAAACCAACTTCTTCCTGGGTGTGTGGGGGGGAGGGGGAAGGAACAGGGCTGTTTTGGAACCAAAGAGCTGGAAGAGCCAGCGTGAAGGCCAGGAAGGAAGGGCCTTTTGTGGAGTTGCAGGCAGTGGGTGGCCCGCCTGGGAGAGAGTGTGGCCGGGAGGCCAGGGGAAAGCCTCCCCGCTGAGGGTCCCACCTGTGCTCACCTCGGCTCCACCTGGATGCCCACCCAGCTTCTCCTGGCTGCTCGGCAGACTTTGCTATCTTGGTGCTGAGAGGCAGACCCCATACACTCCAGAAAAACACCCCAATTATCAGCCACTGGAGGGGAATCCTGGCACCTATGCTGGCCCCCAAGATGCAGAACTGTCCTAATGGGCTTTTTGGATAAAAAAGGCCAGACAAGCTGAGCAGAGGATTGCAAACAGATGGTATCTGACTTTGTGCAACAGGTATGTCGAAAATGGAGACGGCATCTTCCACACCTCCTGCTGGGGGCCCCCCCGTACCTTCCGGTCCTTCCTCTTGGGCTGTTCTCACACCCCTCATCCTCTGAGATGGGCCTTTGCACAGCTGGAGTGTCTCCCCGGCCCCACAGCTGTTTCCTTCTCGCCAGTGTCTACCATCTCATGGCCGCCATGGAGCGGCCTCCATCTGCCGCCTCAGCTTCCCCTCAGCGGGGAGGCACCCTTCTCTTCCGGCCTCAGAATAGTTCCCTGAAGTCAGTGCTGACTTCTCACTGCCTTCTTGCACAGAAATCTTTTCCAAGAGGTGCTGGGGTCCAGAAGAGGGACAGATGGTCCCTTTCTTTTTATAACGCGGCAAGTCTTTTGAAGTGAAGAGCTATGAACACAAGTTTTGCCTTCAGCAGATGTTCTGTGGGCACAACAAATACCACTTTGTGTTCTTCAGCAACTGTGAGCAGTGTTAACTGGGGAGGAGACTGGAATTGGGCAGAGCATTGGCAGAACATATTCAGGGGGCCCCGGGGCCATGGCATGATGGTCCCTGTTCAGCCTGCAGTCAGGCTGATGGTGGCTTGTGTTTCTCCTCAGCCGGTTCCAGATCTACGCTTCCTAGAAACTGTCTGTTCACCGACCCCGAGCCCAGGGACCACCCTGGGCCCTGGCCAGTCTGGAAGGGCCGACAGTCTAGCTGTTCTCGTGCGCCTCTTCCAACGAATGCTGAGGCTGGGCCTGAGGCTGCGGGCTGGGATGGACACTATTCCAGAGATTCATGGCTCCATTTGATCACACTCTTCCTTGAGCACCACGAGGCCGACCGGTCCCCATGGCTGTCCTGGGATGATCTGAGGACTTTGCAAAGGACAAGAATGGCTGGCCAGGCATGACATCTTCTGAGCTCCCAAGGAGCTGAAGGCTACCCAGGCATCAGTAGGAAGCCAGTTCCAGGAGCCCTGTCCTGGTGGCTCCCTTGTCCCTCCGCGACAGAGGTACATGGTGTAACGGCTTCTGAGTGGGTGTGCTGCTGTTTGGTGGGTTTCAAGAACCACAATCACTTAAAAGGGCATAAGCTCCATAGACCTCAGTAACTTCGAAGATGTATCATCTTTGCACGGAATTCCTGGCTCCTCCCATGGCTGGCTGGCTCCATTAACTTTATTGCGTTGGCAATATTGTGTATAAGATGCAGGAGATGCCACGGTGGGAAGGAATCTCAGGGGCGGCCTGACTCCCAAGCTCTAGTGGCTTCTGGGGTGGACAGTGCTTTGCCTGTAGTCCCCTCCAAGGGCCCAACGTCCCTCATGGGTTTAGTTGAGAACTGCGTCCATTCCCTCACTCATCCATGCACTGCACAGTACTTCTGGAGATGAGGAAAGAACCCAAGAATCGCCGATTTATATTGAGACGTGATCCCAGGAGATGTAAGATAGCCATCGTGACCCATCTTTAGCCCCGACATGCTGAGTGACGCGCTGGGGAAGCTTCAAGGTGTGGTTTGGTGGGATGGGAATGGGTGTTAGAGGCAGGCGGTCTTGATCCTGACTCCCATTCCCACTCTACCACTCACGTCCGGGCAAGCATCTCAGCCAAACCTCGATTTTCCCTCCTTAAAGCCACTTCAGAGGGCAGATGCAAGGATTACATTAGTGCAGAGTGAAGCTACGATGGATATAAAACATCCACTCCATGCCCTTCTGAGAGACGGGGCTGCGTCTACCCGCACGGACCGCTGCCCCTCCTCCCCAGCCATGCTCTCCCGGGCCACTCATCACCTACCCCATGTGGTGAGAATTTACTCCTAAGCAACAACCCATCCCCTCCTCTCCGCTCCCTCACCCCTTCCACACCACTACAGCATTGGGATAATACCTTAAAGATAATTTAGAAACCACACCCCCCCCCCCATTCTACAGGTGGGGAAACTGAAGTTCAGGGCTCTTGCCAAGATATCACATTGTCCCCAGAAACTCTCTAGAGAGTCCCCTGTGAAGCCATCCCCACTCCTTAAGCAGCCACTTTATCTGCAGCTAGGAGTTCTTTGCCTGGAAACCTCTGTCCCTGCAGACCGAAAGCCATGTAGAGACAGGGCCCCTTGTGCTTGGCTGCTCTGGGCCTGCTCACGGGGCCTTTCCTGGCCATGCCCAAGGGACACACATGGCCAGGCTGCTGGGGTCAGAGCGCCACCTCCCACAGGACCACTTACTGGCTGCCAGCAGCTCCACAAGGCATGTGTGGGAGGAGGAATGGGGACCAGACACCCCCACACTTATGGGGGGGCCCAGTCATAAATGGCACCATGTGGCCAAGGTCAGTGATGGCCCCAGGAGTGCGGTCTGACTGGGGAGGAGACATTGTTCAGGCAAGATGACACGGACTAACTCTAACTCCACTTGCCAACTCGACTGACAAGTAGCCTGTTGGGCACTGGATTGTGTCCCCTCGCCCCAGTCATACGAAGCCCTAACTCTCAAAGCCACTGTGTATAGAGACAGAGCCTCTAAGAAGTGACTCAAGCTAAATGAGGTCCTGAGGGTGGGGCCCTAATCCATGTCCCACGACGAAGAGCCAGCAGGAGGGCTTGCACAGAGAGGCCAGGGGAGGGCCCAGCAAGGAGATGGCCATCCACAAGCCAAGGAGGGAGGCCACACGAGGAACCGACCTTGCGGGCACCCTGATCTTGGACTTCCAGCCTCCAGCACTTTGAGGATACTAACAAGTGTTGTTTCAGCCGCCCTGTGGGTGGCAGGCTGTGAAGGCAGCCCTGACACGCTCAGACACAGCTGATTCCAGAGACAGCAAGGCAACACAGCTCTGTGGTTGCCCAGGCCATGTGTAGACCTGGGTCTGAGACACGGGGCAATGACAACAGTGAGAAGTCACATGGGAGAGGAGGGTAAGGCCGTGCCGGGCCGGTAGGCCAAACCAGACAGTTCACGGCGCGGCTGCTAGGTCATCCAAAGGGCGGCTGGCAGAGCTAGAAGGTAAAAAAGAGCATTTTCTTGATGCACTGATGCACACTTGGGCTTCCCTCTAAGATACGTTTTTGAAAAGAAAGAGCGTTATACGAGGAAAACAAGCGATGGTGACTGCTTCAACAGATCACAAGCTTTTGGCCGTTTTTCCCCTTTAAGCAATCTACACGATGTTTTCCGTTCCTAATATGTGTGTGGTATTTTGACCTTTTACGCTTCTGGAATAGTGAGTGTGCTCTTGAATGGGATGTAATTTCAGCCACAGCCAGTGTTGTGCCCCGTTTCCTCCTGCTGGTTTCATGGTTTGGGACACCGTGACCTCCCCATCACAAGGGGACAGGCAGCAGGCACGCCACGGCTTTGTCCAGCTCTTCCCCTCTCAAAACTCGTCCCCAACCTCAAAAACTGAAATATGTTAGGGATCAGCCCGGCACGGCATGTCCTTCCTAACAAAGACAGCCTGTGTTAGATGTTTGCAGAATGATCGGGCAATGGGAAATTTGCCATTAACCTGTCACAGTGGGAGAGAGAAAGGTCTACAATTTCTGGACCCTGGGTGTGCACTGATTTCCCAGTGAGGGGTTCATGGCCCTCAAAGTTTTCCTACTCAGATCAAAGCCCCTGAAGACCACAGGGTCTTCACCTGCAAGACCAGAGTGGCCTTCCAAAACCAGAACGATTTGACTTTGACTGGAATGACTTGCCCTTGGCCAGAATGACTTGACTTTGGCCAGAATGACTTGACCTTCACTAGAATGACTTGACCTTGGCCAGAATGACTTCACCTTGCAAGATCAGAATGGCTGATAAAATGGACTCTTGTCCAAGATCATGGATCCTTATCTGGCCATCACTAACTGGGCAAATAAAACCAAGAAGCTGGAGGAAAGTCCAGGTTTCCTGAACTCTGTGTACCAAGAGGTCAGGGAATGGACTTCTGGGGCCCTCAAGTATAAATCACTAACTGGACCTGTCTTGAATCAGGACAGGCCCTATGAGCCTTTTGAATAGATGTGTGTGTGACTCTGTGATAGAAATCACAATTCTGTGTCACTGGCATTGATTTCACATTCTTCCCTAAGATCTTGCCTCTGTAGGACTACCTCCCTTCTGCTCACTCCCCTCCATCATTCTGACTGCCTTTGAGGCCCAGTCCATACTGATCTCTCTTCTCCAGGTCCTGTGGCTTTTATTGCTGGATCCCCCAAGTGGGGTATAATCTCCTTCCACTGCATAGGCGGTGTCTGGAACACTCTAGGCATCCCCATGGGGCTTCCGGTTCAGTAGGAGCGGGGAGTGTTATGGGGCAGCCAGCACATTCCGCAGCACCTTCTGAGTAGAAAAGCTAATGTAGGCTTTGCACACAGTAGGTGCCTTATACTACACATATGGCTTGCTCAATAAATGCTTGGTGGTAGAGCAGAGAAGGAGGTGACATAATGGAAGTCGCTCGGTGGCCTCTGAGTGTCAGTGATGTAGAACCTGGTGGTCATCGCTGCTGGTATCTGCGTGGGCTTGAGACCAGGGCAGCTGGCTTCCTGCCATGGGTGAGTGCCACTTCCTGAAGCCCCTGGACAGAAAATATCCCCTCCCTTTGCTCTCATCTGAAGCGCCCTCTCATTGCCATGGTGTCCTGACTCCGCT
>ML111875.1:12607-32153 GCA_003697995.1 Taxidea taxus jeffersonii
GAGGACCCAGCACCTTCTGGGTGCTTCTGGACCCACTTCTTGGGTGAGGGTGTGTGTTGGGGGGGCAGGCTGGAAAGGGGAAAGTTAGGGTAACAGCGGGTCTGTGGATTTGGATCCAGATCGGCATTGAGGGTTATGTCAGTTATCTCTGGGAGATTATTTTCAGCAACCTTACTTTAGAAACAATGGAGGGCCTGAGCCAAAGGAGCATGACAATGTTTCTTCTCCAGGGTTCTCTACATCAGTGGCGGTCGCAACAACAGCTAATATTGTTGTGGGCTTACTACATGCCTTGTGCTATGTTGAGACTTGGCATACATTATTAAGTCCTTAAAACGTGTCTATGACGACACCACTAATATTCTCTCCATGGGACTGATGAGGAAACTGAGGCAACTCAGAGACACCAGTGTTCTCGCACAGGTCCACTGGGTCGGCGGGTGGTGGAGCTGGAATTCTATGCCAGCAGTCTGGTGCCGAACCTGGGCTCCTGGCCACCTTCCGTGCTGTTGGCCCCATGTGTTGGTTGGTCTGCAGGCGTGACCCGATCTTATTTGTCCCATCTACGGATATGGCCCTGGAGGAGGACCCATGCCATGAGTTTGGCACCTGGGGTCCAGCTGAATCTCACAGGACGCTGAGATCCCCTGGTGGCAGATAGAAAGAAGCCTTCCTCCAACAGCTCCTGGAATTAGGGGGAGGGTCTCCCCAACAGCGTGATGCCTTCTGGTTGTTATGGTGATGTGGAGGGGTGTAAAGTGTTACAAGGGGGAAGAAGGCAAGTTCTTGTGTTCAAAGTGGATCCCCGGGAACAAGGGGCTTCAAACATCACCATGGGGGCACCATCTATCAAGCCTCCCAAGGTAACCTGGCCTCTGGCTTTTTCCTGTTACCCCGGGCTCCTAGAAGACCACAGACACTGAAAGGAGGCCCTGGCATTGCTAGGGAAGATGATAACGGCAGAGACTTTTGTAGTGATTAACGATATGCTGGGCACTATTCCGAGGGCTTTATGTCAAAGAGCTCGCTTAATCCTCACTATGACTTTAAGAAGCACCTTCTGTTATTATCCTCTTTTAAGGAAACCGAGGCAGAGTTTCAGATTCCCCTATGCTCTGGGGCAAGTATGTCGGGGGAGGTGCCTGCCCCCAACCCAGAGCCCCGCCGGCTAGCGGGGAGAATGACACGGGAGCAGGGCGACTGTATTGTAGGCGCCCGGCCAAGGGCAGAGCACAGCTGGAAGGGAGAAAACCTGTCTTGACATGGCTTCAGGGCAGCCTGTGGGCGGAATGGCCGAGATGCAGGTGGAGGCAGGCAGGAGTCCGACCCTGGGGCACCACGTGGAGAGTTGGGCACTATCCCGAAAGTAGCAGAGCCTGGTAGGCATTCACTGGGAGAGACGGGACTGGCCCTCGGCTCTGCAGACTACAGTGGCTGCATGGTGGGCCTGGACAGGAGGGGACGCGCCATCGGCCTGGAGGCCACCAACGCAGGCCAGAGGTGTTAGGGCCTGAGAGGGGAGTGGTGGTGGGGACAGAGAGAGGAGAGATCTGGGGGAGGCAGAATCAAAGGCGTTTTCAGACTCAGTGCATAAGGGGGATAAAGGCAGGTCAAGGACAACTATGGGCTTTGACTTTGAACTCCTGGGTGGACTCATGATGTCATTTCTGAGACAGAGGCATGGGAGGAGCAGGTCTGTGGGAAGGTCATTTCAGTTTGGACATTTTGTGCCTCTGGGCTAACCCTGCATGGGCAAACAGCTTTATCAGGAATTCCCAGCTGCTTCTAGAATCTGCAGGGAGCAGTGTGCCTCGGCCTGTCGGAGGGTGGGGCTGGGATAGGGGCATCTGTTCTGGGCTCCACACCGGGGAGAGCAGTCCAAAACCCTCCTGCCAGAAAAGCCACATGTCTACTCCCTTTTACACATGGGGACATGGTGGTCCCGTGACACTGCCTGACCAGGGGGCTGCCGGCCTTATGAACAAGCTTGGGCTTCCTCCATCTCCTCTGCACCGGGGAGGGGGCTCTACTTCTCACCCCTTCACCAGCTTCCATCCCTGCTGAACTCTAGACCTGGGGTCAGTGTTGACAGGAACAACGGTTTGCAGAGTTAGGAGGGCAAAGCTCTATGTATGTTCATGACCACAGTCTCATTTAAACCTCCTCTAGGCCTGATTAGTATGGTACTCTCATCCCGTTTTAAAGATGAAGACAAGGAGGCTCAGAGGTTAGGAGACTTGTCCTTGTCCCATTCAGTGTGCCTCAAGGTTTCTTTTCCAGATCCTGTCTTTGCCACTCAGAGAGACAGAGTGGCTGCTTTCCAAGCAGAAAGTGGCATAAAGACACACAGAGCTCCTCCCGGTGGGGGTCCACCGGCAAGGATGAGAAGGAAGAGGTGTGAAACTACAGGGAGGGGCTGAGCACATCCCACAACATGGCTGCCCAGCCGGGGGAATCCTCATGGCCCCTCGCCCTAGGCCTACAGAATTTGAAGTCAGAAGAGACAAGCCCTCACCGCTTCAGGTCAACTTGGATTTTGCTTTTTGGTTTAGAAAAAGAAGGGAGCAGATGCAACCTCGCTTCTTTCTCCTTGGAAATGCAGGTGAAAACATAACCTTTCTGCAGCTCACCATTAGTCTGGGGCTTTTAAAGGTCTCTGGCTACCTTGTTAGCCCCCAAGAATCATTTGTGGGGAAAGGAAGGGGATACAAAAATGACACCAAGAGCTTGTGCCTCTGCCCTGACATGGCTGGGCTCCCGTGGCCCCGGGGTAGGGACATTAGACTTCCCTCACTCATCTCACAAGGCCTGACATTGGCCATCACCTCTGCCCATAGATTGCGTCCCAGTTTTCAGTACAAGACAAAGTCCTCAGGTACCAACAGGATTCAAATGGAACTAATTCTTTTTTCCTCCCTTATCACTTTGCACACATGAAATCTATTTTAATTAGTTTTCAACACATAATCTTTTTTACAAAAGAATGAAATCCTATCCCCAAATTGTTCTTAGAGAAAGATTTATCTTATACGTTTCTTAAGAAAATCTATATGTGCTCAGTGCATTTAAATAACACTCATTAAAGTGAACTGCATGCAAGTCGGCTTCTCTATTCACAGACGAGAGACAATCGCTTGACCTATTGCAAATCAAAAAGCATTTCCGCGCCACCTTTATTTTTCAATTGGTTAAGTTTTAAATTAAAGTCCCAACGCCCTTTTTGGGAAGGCAGACTCACATAGCCCCAACAGAAATTTCAGCTCCGTCGGTTGGAAGATAATTACAAGAAACAAAATGTGAAATTTTAAATCAGGGCACTAATGAAGTCTAAAAATACCCATCCAGAGGCCCATCCCTCTGGCTGGCAAGACCTGTTCCTCATGGAGGGGATCTCTCCGTAATTACTCAACCCCAGGAGAGGCCAGGTTGTCATGTCAAACAATAGAGGAAAAATCGTGCGACTTTAATGAGCTAGATCTCAAGGAGCTCTACAGTGAATCTTATTATAATGCTGGGCAAGCTTTCAAACAGAACAGGAGAGAAGGAAAGTTCTTTTTCTTTTTTTTTTTCCTTCCTTAAGAGTTCTGACTAGTGTTGGTGCCATCACGCCAAGCCTCCTGGTTCCCACTTGGAGCCAGCTGTCTGTCATTTAGGAGTGTGAAATCAATTGGGTTTTGGAGATGTAAAATCCCTTGGGGAAAAATTAAAAGTGACCCAAATCCAAACCCACACGGTCTTGTCAGGGATATGATTCTCACATGGTAAGTTTCAAAGATTTGGTTTCAAAATCCAGGTTTCTTATTTAAAAAAAAAAAAAATTCAGTTGTTTGACTTTAGATCTGACAGACAAATTATAGCTTTAGCAATAAAGGCTTTTAAGATTAAAAAGAAAAGGAGAATTACTTAAAAAAAAAAAAAAGCACACACACACACACACACACACACACACACAAAAACCACACAACCCACCCAGGCTTGAGTTTGGAGGCATTTGTATGTTCATGCTTAATTGTCTTTCTTTGCCACAAATATAAGGGGAGAAGTCAGCTCATGAGAGCCATAAATAGAGAAGTGAGTTAAATGGAATCTCTGGGGAAAGAGCCTGTTCCCTGGCCGACTACGGAAATCAACATGACAGATGGGTCACCGGTTGTCGCAGGATGGAGTTGGAGGGACCTCACCGGCTTACCAGAAGGCAGGGCTGTGCACCCTTTCTAGGCTTACCCTATGCTTGGCCTCACCTAGCACTGAGCCCACCCTCTAGGGCTAGCAGAACAAACCCCAGCAGGGGTCCTCTCTCCCCTTCCCTCCTGTCTGAGGGCTTGGGATCACCACAGAGAGTGATTCTCGCCCTCTGGCCCTGGAAAGATGTTACAGGTATGGCTCTACGATGACCCGGGGGCCCAGTAGGTCTCTACTGCCTGTAACTTCCTTAACTTATGGGCTCAGATGCGTGATGAGAGAATGCACATGTGCCTTTGGGGAGGTGGACCCCGGTTCTGTGCTAACCCCCAAACCAGGGACTTTAGACCCAACTGGGCCTGTTCCCTCTCTGCCCAGAATAAGTCCTTTTCCTAGATACATATCTGAAACTTGGCAACTCAGCAAGACCTTTCATCAGCCCTAGGAGGCCTCTGGGGGCAGCGGAGATGCTCCTGTGGTGGGGAGAGGGAAGCCCACCCAGTGCCTGGTCTTTGGCACAGCCTCGGAAGCAGCCAGGACACCCAGTTCCCAGTGTATCAGAGCTGGCAGCATATAAACTGGGAGTACTTTTTTTTTTTTTCTTTTTAAGGGAGAGAGCGCTTTACCAAAACAATTCAAACAAAAAATCAATTTAGTCAATTTTTTTTAAAAAAAGATCTTAAACAAAGCAAGGGTTTACCAGAATTTAGATGTAATTTTCTGTAATTTTGTCATTTAAAACTAGTGCTGATTTCCAAAACAAAGGCGGTTGGGGCGCAATCAGATTGGGAATGAAACCCAATGGAGATCTAGACACGGCTTTGTTGTTGGGATGCCTGAGGAGGTCTGAAAATTGCTCAAAAGGATAAAGATAGAGATGCACGAATGCAGGCCGGAAAGAATGGCTAGTGGGAGTCATTGCTCTGCGGAGAGGCAGGGCCCCCTGAAGAGCCATCTCTAGGGGCTGTTAGCCAGAAGACGGAGAAGTGATGCCCAGAGGTCCACACCTCCTAGGACCGTCTACTCCTGTTTTCAAAGGAGGCCTGGGTACCCCAGCAGGCAGACCACCCACCGTGTGCCCTCCTGCCTGCGACTGGGGCCAGGACTGGCTGCCTCCCCTCTGCACTCAGCAGGAAGGGGGCTTGGCTGTCTGGAGCGCTAAGGGATAGCAATCAAGTCTGGGACAGATGAACCCCAGCAGTGTAACATCTGTGGTCCCCGGTCCTCCTGCCCCCTTCTGCATTCCAGCTGGGTAGATCGCTCAGACAGACATCAGGAGTGAAGCCTGTTTGCTGAGGCACTTTGTCATGACCCTAAGGCTGGGGGGCTCATCCTTCAGGCTCTGTTGCAAACTGACCCCGGGGGGTGGGGCAAAGGGGTGACCGACGGCTGAGGCTACAGGGGCTCTTTCTTGGAGCCTCACAGAGCCGCCCTTGCTTCCTTGAAGCAAATCCAAGTGGCTCAGGATGGTCCGGGAGTGTCTCCTGGGGAGGAGACATTCCTCTCCCCTGTGGTCTGGGGAGCAGCTCTCATCCACAGCACAGCAGGGGGCGCTGTTCTGGGTGGGAAATGGAGAGGGCCGCACAAAGGACGGTTCCACGGAGCCCTAAGAGGAGCACATGCTTTCTGCTCATTCCATACCTGGCCTAGCCTCGGGGTCAGAAGGGAGAATGGCCTAGGGCTTGGGCTGGAGGCAGACACACCCGGGACTTTGCAAGGCTCTCCCTCCCCTTCCTCTCCTGGCGGCTCACAGGCATTCGCCTGGCCTTCCTTCGCTCCTCCATCTTCCCCTCTGCCTCCTCTGAGGCCCAGCTGCCTTGGGCAGGGGGAGGCCCCACTACTGCTCCCAGGCCGGGTGAGGCCAGCGAGGGAGCCGCTGGAGAGCACAGGACGCCAGGAAACGCACGCCTGTCCGCGCTGTCGTGACCACTCAGGGAAGCACAGATGTGGGCACACAGGAGCATGTGGGCAGCGGGACTTACCTTTGGGGTGCCCAGGGTCGGTGAACTCATACTTCCCCACGCCAATGGTCCGTAGCATCTGCAGCCCGTGGGCCGAGTCAGTCGTGGGGGGCCCATTGGTGGCAGGGGCACCGCTGGGGAGGGCAGCAGACGGCTGGGCTGGTGGTGGTGGAGGCAGCAGGGGCCCGGCCATGTGGCCGTTGCCCACGGCAGTGGGTCCCGGGCGGGCCACCTGCCCCACGCCAGGCAGTGTGGACATGGCCAGGGGCTGCGGGCTGGCATACAGTGCCTGGGCGGGCATGTTGACCACCACGCTGCTCAGTGGCTGGGAGGGTGGCTGTGGGAGCGAGTAGTGGCCTGGCATCAGCGGGAGCTGGGGCCCCACGTGGGGAGGCAGTGAGGGGGTCACCCCAATGATCGGGGCCTGGACGTTCACAGCCGGGCTGAAGGTGGGAGGCTGGGCCACTCCATAGGAGTGTGCGATCAGGGCGGGCTGGCTCCCGGCGGCCACCGTGGTCACCCATGGCCCTGTGCCTGCAGGGGAGACAGAAGAGATGTCACTTGCGGCAGACATTAGTCCCTTGGCAGACACTAACTGCCCCGGGCCCTGGGCTGGGTGCGGAGGTCACAGAGGCGGACAAGACACCCACACTCAGGTACCCCCAGATTAAAAATCCGTGATTACAGTAGCACAGGATAAGTGTGTTGGGGGTACATGAGCAGATGGCCATGGAGGCCCAGAGGGGGAGCACAATCTGCTTGGGAGAGCTCAAGAGGCAACAAAACAGAGAGGACAAAAAGTAGAGACCTTCAAAGAGTGCTGGGTTCAAATCTCGGCTCTGCCATTTATTAGCCAGGAGCCCTGAGCAAGTTGCTTATCTCCTCTGAGCATCATTCTTCCCGTCTGTTAGACGGCACGAGCAACACCTACCTCAGGGTGCTCCTGGGAAGAACTGAATGAGGAAAACGTATTTGGAGAAAAGAAAAAAGGAGAAAAGAAAAACTAGCAGAGTATCTGGTATGTGTTAAATGTTCCATAAATGTTGGTGTTTTCCCTTCCTTTCTGGAGAAGAGCTGTCTGGAGGACGTGGGGAGAAAGGTGGATTGTGAAGACAGTAGGTGTCTGCTGGGCAAGGTGAGAACACCAGAGCCTGGAGCCATGCAAGAGCCCTGTGGTATGGGAAGGGAAGGAAGGAGGTGTGGGCAGTGGCCGGCCAGGGGCTGGAGTCCACTGCCCTGCTGGGGGGCCAGGCTTTCTCCTAAGCAACCTCTGCATGGCTGGTCCCGAGGGAAACAACAGAAGTGCATTTGGGCCCGTAAGGGAATTCTGACTGAACAAGGGGGCCCAGACACACTTCCTGAGACTTGATACAAGATTCGAGGCCAGTTGAGCCCAGGTCAGGCCGAGCAGGGCCAGGTTCCCCCGAGCTGAGCTGACCCAAGCATGCTTGTGAGTGAGGCCAGAAGACACTGTGACAGGGAAGGACACTCTGGGTCACCTCTGACTGAATGTGTGTGGGGCTGGGTCTTCATCACCCAAATGCCACCTTGGTTTTCATGATGCCATTGGAATGGCGGTACACACAGAGGGTAGGGAGACTGAGGAAGAGAGTGGGGGCCAGGGGACCACTCAGGACCCCCAGCCCCAGAGCTGAGAAGGGGAGCTGGGAGCTCCCTCACAGAAAGAAAACTAGCTGTCTAGTTGGAGACAACTAGAAGCTGGCAAATACTGATGAAGCAGTGCCGGTGAGATTCTAGAATGGGCTGCTAAGGGAGACTGTCCCCAAGCCTGAAGAAGAGGAGCCAGCCGTGAGCCAGCCTGGTGTCGTAAGCAAAAGGCATGACATCCTAGGCTCATTTCTCTCTGGACTAGCCAGGGAGCCTGGAACGATGCACCAGAACTTGGGAGCACAGCCGGTGACTTCTCTGGGAGCTCTGGTGAAGGTACGGAGATGCCCATGGAGGTGACTGATTTATGAGAGGGCAACTGGCCTAGAGGATGCTGGGGACCTAAGGGAGGTCTCTATGGATGGGCCCTGAGTCCTGCTCACCCTATTTATCGATGAGCTGGATGAGGAGAGGGAAGCTATCCCCAGCGAGCTGCAGGTGACATAGTATCGGGAGGATTAGGCCCAGGTCAGCAAAAAAGACCTGGAGTCTAAGCGATCTAAGAGTCCTGTGGGGAAATACAGACTGGGACTTGTCCGTGAGTCCCTACACTCCACTGCCTCAGGCAGATTGAGAGGATGGGGGTCAGAGCTGCTGCCATGACAGTCTTGGGGTATCACTGGTGACAGCGCATGTCTGGGGCTAGCAGACAATCAGAAGTGATCTAAGCTGCAGTGGTCAAAGTAGAGGGGCTGAATGAAGGAGGAGCTGGGCATGGCACATGTGGGCTCTTGGCATTGGGTTCTGGGCCCCGAGGGACGTAGAGGGAGATATAATTCTCTGGAGGGTAAAGAAACTGTCAGCCACAGGCTCTGGAGTGTGGCTGAGGAACCTGGGATGTTTATCCTGCAGAAGATTTGGAGGGGAGGATGAGTGGGGTGTCCCAGTATCTGCAGGGCTGTGGTGTGGAGGGCCAAGGAGCCGAGTGCTGTGTATCCTAAGGGGAGCTCTGGGACCACGGGGCGGTAATGGGGAAGGGGTTGTTATGGTCAGAGCGGACCCAAGAAGGGCTGGGGTGCTGTAGGAGGTGAGGAGCCCCCAGCCCCCGGGGGAGGAGCAGCCCGGTTCTCCTAATGCCCACAAGGCAACACCTCCCTGCAAGGCGTGGCTTGAGAAATGTGTGAACCTGAGTACTGAGCTTTGGGAGGGGCTGTTCAAAATAACACAAAGCAGATTCAGAGTCACTCCTGTGATGCCGCTCTCCTTCCTTCCTCCTCCCCAAAGCTTTCGTGAGGGGCAGAGGAAGGGGGTAGAGACGCAGCTACTGTCCAGGGCACACGGGGTCCCTACTCGCAGGCAGCCTGAGCCTAGGGCTGCAGACCCGTGGGCCGTGGCCTTCTGATAAGCTGGAGCACCCGGGGGACCTCTGACACCCCTTCCATCCCCGGGGGACCTCTGACACCCCTTCCATCCCCGGGGGACCTCTGACACCCCTTCCATCCCCGGGGCGGGGGGAATCTCTGGCTGCCGATGACATACGCACCTGGATTGTCGCTCTCCCTCATCTGTTTGGAGGGTGGCTCATCAGTGTCCCAGGGTGTGGACTGATTGATGGGTGTCTGTCCCCACCGGATGCTGGTCGTGAGTCCCTGGGACTGATTGTCCGCTTTGGAGATTCCAGGGGCCTGGGGAGAAGCAGAGCAGGAGGGTGAGCTCGGGCTGGCCAGATCTGCTGCCTTGGGACCTATTCCCTGAGCGATGCCATGTGGCCAGCGGGTCAGCAGCAGAGCCCGGGCAGACCCCAAGCCCAGCACCCCCGAGGAGCGGCAGAGCATCTGGGCTTAGTCCTTGTTAGGCTTCTGCTGAAGTCCCACCCCCAGGAGCACCCACCCGGTGCCTCCTGGGCTGCCTTCTGCAGCTGCTCATTCCACCTGAACTATCGTGAAGGAAAGCTTTCTGTGCTGTGAGAAGTGAAGCTCCCGTGGCCCTCCGGTTGTGACTAAATCACAGCGTCTACGGGGGTGAGCCGCAGACCCCTGTGTCTTTAGCCCAGGCTCAATGCCACTCTGGGCCTGGCCCTTTGACCTGTGAGAAGACCGCTCTCCAAAACACCACCGTCAGGCTCCATACCACATTCTTTTTTTTTTTTTTAACGTTATTTTTTATTTTTTATTTATCAGAGAGAGAGAGAGTGAGAGCAAGCACAGGCAGACAGAGAGGCAGGCAGAGGCAGAGGGAGAAGCAGGCTCCCTGCCGAGCAAGGAGCCCGATGCGGGACTCGATCCCAGGACGCTGGGATCATGACCTGAGCCGAAGGCAGCCGCTTAACCAACTGAGCCACCCAGGCGTCCCTCCATACCACATTCTGAGGCCCCGCCACATGCCACTTCATGGAAGAGGTGGAGGGAGGGTAGGGGCTGAGACCCGTGGGAGGACAGCCCAGCCCAGGGAACATCTTCCCTGGGGCCCTCAGCTCCTCGTTGTGGGAAGGAGGCAGCTCTCTGTCTCAGGATCTCATTCTCTAACTTAGATATTTAGATGAATGAGAAAAGGAACCCCAGGCTGAAAACAAACACTAACACAGCACTGGTCTCAACGACAGCCTTGATGGAATATTATATGGTCATTAAAAATCATGTTTACTGAAACACATAATGAGATAGCAAAATGCTTATGCTATAGTGTTAAATGAGAAAAGCAGGACACAAGAGGACACAGATAGAAGCTCACATGTAAAACAGTATGTGTAGGAGAGAAAAAACCAAAATGCTAGCAGGGGTGTTCTCCTCGGTGAGAGGAATACGGGTAACTTCTATTCTCTTGTCTCTACTTTTCTGTATTTGCCAGATTTTCTACTAGGGTCATTACATTATAATAAGAAAAAAAGAAGAACAAGAAGAAATCCTACAGCATGTTGGAGAGCCTGGGATCACTGGGATGAGGCGGGGTGGGGTCTCAGCGCAGGTGGTTTCAGGAAGTTTCTGCAGTTTCCAGGACTGCAGCCAGAGCCCCAGCCAGGTTTGGGCTGGGTGGGGCAGAGACAGCTGTCTACTGGGGACAGCCACAGATGGCCCGAGGGGCCTGAAGGGGCGTCTGCAGGCTTCTCCTAGGTAAGGGCTGGACTCACCTAGGAGAGTCTTTCTGACTTCTCACAGGAGCTGACCCAGTGAGCCGGCTGGGAGGACGGCGCCCTCAGTGGGCCTCTGGGAGCCCAGGGCTGGCTGGGGAGGGGCCGGTGGGGAGGAGGGAGGACAGCACTTATTGGGTCTGGGATGCCTAGCGCAGATGACAAACATGCATTATGGCCGGCTGGGAGGAGTGGAGCCGGATCCCGTTAGGGCCTGTGGGCCGCGCGGAGCTAACTACATGAGGCCGCCCTGCATCTTCGGCTTGCATTTCTGATGCTTCGCTTCTGTGAACAGAGCAGGGAACAAAGGGAAAGAGTGAATCTCTGGAGGGAAGAACAGTTCAATGGACAAGCTTCCTTCCCAGAGGCCCCTGCCCCACTTCAGTCCTCAGGACAGGTGGGAGCTTGGGGTTGGCTGTGGTGGCGGGGATGGGTGCTGGGGAGGAGGCTGGGGATTTAGCCACACTCACCAACAGTCCTGTGGAACTTGGGGAACAAAACTGTGGCTTTTCTAGCATTCTCTAAATAGAGGGCTTCGCAGCGTGCCCTGTCTGTGGTCACCTCTGCATTCCCAGCTTCCCCTGGGTGCTCGTGGGCTGGGAGGAGCAGAGGTCGCTTCCCATAACCAGAGGCTTGCGAAGGGGAGGGAGCCTGTGGGATGTCTCATTCAGGGCCCTGCCTTGGGAGGAGAGGTTTGAAGGATGACACTCCAGCCTCCTCGGGCACCCTCTGCCAGGAGGGGGCGCTGCAACCCCTTTCTGCGGCCCTGGGGTTCCTGGAGGCCTCTCAGGCCAGAGACAGGTCTGGTTTGCAGGGTCCTCCGGCCTTTGCCATTCGTCCCCCGCTGAGTCAGCATGGTGCCTCCTGGGCCTGGTACTTTGGGGCAGGGTCAGGGAGGGCTCTGGGAGCTTGGCAGCTCTGGCCCTACAGCGGCCGTGGTTGGGGTTGGGGTCTCCTCCTCCACGGTGAGTACCAGATTCTGAACTAGACAACTCCAGGAGTTCCTGTTTTTGCTCTAAAACTGAGGAGTTTCTGAACTTGAAACACTGCACGCTTTTTTTTTTTTTTTAGATTTTATTTATTTATTTGATAGACAGAAATCACAAGTAGGCAGAGAGGCAGAGAGAGAGGAGGAAGCAGGCTGTCTGTAGAGCAGAGAGCCCGATGCGGGGCTCGATCCCACGACCCTGGGATCATGACCTGAGCCGAAGGCAGCGGCATTAACCCACTGAGCCACCCAGGTGCCCCCCACTGCACGCTTTTTTAAGGGCTTAGTCCCTTGGCTCCAAAGCCCTCCTGGCAGATCATTACGTTACGCATTTATTGGTTGGCTGGGTTGTTGGTAAGCAAGCACCGGCCCCTGCTCCAGGCCAGGCCCTGCCCTGCGCACCAGGGACACGGTGACTGAGACTCAGCTCTGCTCTCAAGCAGCTGCTCCCAGCGGAGGGGCGCACTCAGCTCTGTACATGGCAGGCAAGTTAGCCTCCAGAAGGAAGCTGGGGGGCCCAGGGGTGAGCCCAGAAAGGCTGGGAGCACTGGGTGTGGCTACCACAGTCCTTCTGCTCCGCTGTGTCTTTCATGGCTGTTACAAGCAAGTTCTTATGCACAAGAAAGCCATTCTGCTGTGAGAAGGCAAACAGGGTCTTTCATTTTTTCCTTTAGGAAAGATAAATAAGGCCACTCAGTCTACTCGCACTAGCAACTCCTGAAGCAAGGAGCAAATCACAGTTCAGAAATTTCTATTTATTTTTTTTTTGAAACAATGAAACGAACATTCCTTTCTCCCCTCCCTCCAGAAAAAACTGGATGCAGTTGTGCATTTTGCCATGCGCCTGGGCACCCAGGTGGGTGAGGGATGTTGCAGCTGGTGATGGGAGTCGGCTCGGCCTGACCAGAGCCCCTCCTCCCGCAAAGGGCTCCAGGCCCAAAATAGAAGACTCCAAAGTTCTGGAGGCTTCGGGGGCACCATGTACAGGTCCGTGGCTCCAGCTCCAAACTGAGCTCCCGCTAAGACTTTCTCCCTTGGTCTGGAGCCCCCAGAGGTCTGTGACCCTACCGAAGGCCCTCCAGGTGTCGCCCAGCCAGAGCAGGCCTCCCCAGATCCACTTCTCCTTGCCAGGGGGATGTCAGCACAAGAATGCCACAGAAACCAACCATGAGAACAGCCCCGGCTGGGAGAGGAGGAGACGAAGGCAGGGATGAGGGAGGCTCCTCTGGCCCCTCCCGTTGCATCATCCCCACGGCAGTGAAGCCACCCGATGTCTGGCCTTGTGCCAGCATTCCTGGCCATGCTTCTGCTCCCCCGTCATGATGACACTGGGCAGAAAGAGGCAGATGAGGAGAGCCCTCCTTCTGCCTGGTGCTTCGGAGTGGCCCTCTCTGCCCATCGCTGGGCTGGCCAGGCTTCTCTCCGCTTCCCTTTAATGAGATGCTAATAGGACGCATCATTAGCGCGGCAGCTTTTAAACCCCGAGCTCTTGTAAAATTTCAAAGGTCACGTTTTTACGGCAGCTGACAGCACCCTGCTTCTTTCAGCGACAGAAGAACACTAAAGACCCCGATCCTTTATGGATGAAGCTTTCAGTGAGGCGGCGGCCGGGGCTGAGGCGCCTGCTGGTCTGGGGCGGGAACCTCACCCCGCGACAAGCCTCATGGGGCCCCTGGCTTGTGTTGTACCAGCCCAGGTACACGTCGCCCACCTAGTGGTACTGGGGGGCCTGCTCTGCCTGGGGGGGGCTGTGTGGGGCCAAAGGTGGTGCACAATGCAGAGATGCCTGACAGGGGGGGGTTAGGGGGCACTTTTCCTCTGGGGATTCGCCCGTGAGGCTGCGACCGCCCAGAGGGGCTCCTTTTGGCTAGTTTGTCCACTCCAAGGGAGCACCTTTTTCTATTTTGCACAAAAGTGCCACGGAGGTGAGCTTCCCAGGGGGTCAGGAAGGTTTGAGAGAGGATGGAGGGAGCTCCCCTGGGGCGCTCACGTGCCCGCTGGTTCTGGGACCGACGCACTGTGCATGCGATGATCACAGTCTCCTCACACTGCCTCTCAGGGCCTGTACTGACCCCGTCCTGGTGGGCCAGCTCTGTGACAACAGGGACCTGTGTGGTGCCTGGCCCGCTGCAGGTGCCCAGGGAACGAACGAGCAGGCAGGGTCTCTGAGGGCCGGGGCTGGCCAGCGGTAGGAGCATTCCTCACTCCTAGTGCAATGCATGGGGTGTGTTCCAGAAGAGTGGACCGTGTCATGGAACAGAGATGTGGAGTAGCTCGGTTCCCAATGCAGGCAATGAGCTCTCCTTACTGGGGAGATGAGGATCCAGACCGTGGGGGACTTGTGTGTGGGGCCCCCCAGTGTCATCACCCTGAATGCTGCCAGAGGCTGCTTGGAGGCCTGGCTCTGTCGGCCCCCTCCCACGTGCCTGAGTGGGACGGAAGATCTGGGGTGCTGAGGCTGACACCTGCCTCTGTGGGGCTGGGGGACGGCCAGAGTAACCAGAGCTCAGCTTCTTCCACCGTTTGCCCAAGGAGGTCAGAAGAAGGTGACTCAAAGGAGCCTGGAAGTCAGGGACAGCATCCAGAAGGAATGGGGCTGGCGTTGGGCCACAAAGGCTAGGCAGGATTCACCAAGGGAGATGGATTCGGGCCGAAGTCACCACCAAGAACCTCACAGCAACATGTGTGTTTCCCACCTACAGACATTTGACAGAGCCAGGCTCCAGAGTCCACTTTGGGGGTTCAAGTGGCCTCCTCTGGGAGGAGTAACGACAAGGCCAGCACCCATGTCTGTCTCCTGCTGATGCTGATAAACCTGCCTCCCCAGACCAGAACCTGTGAGCCTTGACCTTCTTGTCACTTGTGGGGACTGACAGGGCTGGCAGAGACTGCCTTCTGCTGGGCGTCGTGAGCACAGCTGGGCCCATCCCTCACAGCAGTGAGACTCTTCTGCTCAAGGGACCCCAGAGTCCCCTAGCCCTCACCTCCGTTTAATAGGTCAGACAAAGCTTCCCTGCTCACTGCGGGCCTGAAGTACTGCGGGACCCTGGGTCATAGTGATAGTCAAGCTCGGCTCCTGCCCTCAAGCCATCTGCACCAGCAGGACGGGACAGGCCTGCCCAGGGACCCGGAGGATGACCCAGGCTGGGAGAGTGGCTGCAGGAATCAGACCCATGAGGCTGTGACATTATTCCAGCTCAGGGCCAAGCCTTTTAAGAGGACTGCCAGGCTATTCCCGAGGCCCTCAGCAACCCCGCTCAGAAGAATTCCACCAGGCAACTCTCGTCAGCTCCACAGAAGCAGCAGGTGGTCCAGCCAAGACCTCTCAGAATTTGTGCACAAATCTGTGAGATACTTGGGGATATTGTTTAAAGCCACTAAAAGAAAAAAGTCTACTGTGTATATTGCAAAATAGCAAAAGACCAAAAAGTCATCTGTGTGTTGCTCTTGACATATGAATGCGACAGTTCTATATGTACCCTTTGTGTTCCACAAAGGATGCCTGCCGCTTAACTCTAGTGGGGATGAGGCATAAAGGCTTCAACTAAAGCGAGAGCAGCGTCTCCCCAAGCACACCCCAGCTGGGTTGGGGTGGCGGTGGGGGAGAGGTCTTGGGTGAAAAGGGACAAGCCACAGGGAGGACAACAGCGGTGGGTAACCCGGAGCTGACCGCACTTGACCTGCAGCCTTGGTTTTGTCTCACGACTTCCCATCATTTCCACCTAATTTGGAAAAGACAAGCATTGGCTCTGGGTTTTGAAGGCCCCTTCTGACGAAAGACTGCTGTTGATCTGGCCTGAGCCCCCCACTGGACGTTGGGCATCGTCTCTGACTGCCCGCACCTTGGCCACACCCCCATCTTAAGGTGGGAGCCAGAGAACTTGCTCTGCCAGCCTCCCTTGAAGCTGGATTCCAGGCGTGGGCCCTGCTGCTCAGACACACTTGGGGGAGGTTTTGGTTTGGAAGTTGGACAACGTGAGGAAACCAGCCCAGCTCGGAGTCCACGGTCTGCAGAGGTTGGTGGCAGAGACCCACGTATTTGGAAGCACATCGATGGTGGAGGCCCTGGGGTCCCAGGAATAGCATCAGCTGTGAAAAGCTGTTGTTTCCTTCCCCCTTCTTACTCTGGAAGGTTCTCAAGGCTCCTCTGAAAACAGCCAGAGTCAGTTCCCACCCAGCTCCCACCCAGCAGAAGTGGATATACTCCAGCCCCTCTGATGACCAGGCCCTGGGCTACGCTGGGAGGAATCCCATCACAGCTACGGCTTGCACAGCAGGACAGGCTACTCCCTTCAAAGATGGTTGTTTCCTCTCCTTCGCAGCATCCCTCCCCCTGCAAGGCACTGACATTCTTCAGGGTGTCTAGACCACCTTTGGGGGCAGGCGGAGACCGACCGGTTTAAACTCATTCAGACCGGCATACTGGGGCTTGAGTGTTGGAACCTCCCCGGGGGCTCTTGCACCACAAAGGCGAGGCCCTGGGAAGGCGATTTTTACTTGAAGAATGGTATTCTAAGGTTGGCCATCCAGGTTTGGGGAGGAGCTATTCTGGTGTCTGGGTTTTTTAGATTATAGCTGGTGTTTATGCCTAGTTTGTTGGCTTTCTAGGACTGGCAGGTTGTCAATGACAGCACGGATGTCAAGGTCACACAGGTGAAGCACCGGCCACCTGTAACGTAGGGGTTACAGGTAGCACTGGAGTGCATGTGAGTATCTGGGGGTGTACGTGCGTGTTAGGAATCCAGGTTTCTGAACCCACCTGGAACTTCTGGTTCAGTAGGCCTGGGACATGGGACCCCTGAGTGTGGTGGTGTAATAGGCCGACCCAGGGAGGAAGGTAGTCTACGGACCTCACTCTGGGGAGCGGTGACAGTTTGGATGTTCAAGGTTGCAGGCATGTGGGGAACCTAGCAGCGGAGGCCGCTGGCCAGATGCTAAATGGGACAGATTTCTGGGTCTTGCTCACACGGCTCATGGGAGCCAGCTTCTTGGTGGCACCATCTCCACGGACGCCTGGCCCCAGCCTTGGTTTCAAGGGGTCAGAAGGATGTTTTGTCAGTGGTAAAGCTAGAAATGTGTGGCCTCTGGGAAAAGCATATGACATTTATGGGTCTCTCAGTTCTCATTTCATGATGGCACCGAACTACAAACAAGAGAATCATCACAGTTAAATCCCTACGCGGGGCTCGGGGAGGCTCTCCAGAGCCCCTCCTGCTCTCATTAATGAGGCTGCCCTCTCTGGTCCCCTGGACCCAGGCCGGCACCCTCGGTCTCCCCTTCAGAGCACCGCCATAGTATGCTCCAGAGACCGCTGAAATTTCTAATAATACTAACCAATGATGTGTTAAATTGAGACACTTCTGGCTCAAATGCCGGAAACTGCATGATGGTTTAAAGGACCAGTGCTTACCTTTCTCTATCAATTTGCTGCTAAATTGCTGCTTTTGGAGGAACTTACAGAAAAGTAATTCTTTATTTAAATTTTAATTTCAATCTTGTCATTTTAAATATATATTCAGATTCCAATCATATTACAGAATATGATGATGTCTCTGGGGGGCAGGTGTTCCTGCCGGCAACCTGGGTCGGGGGAGAGGATGTGTTGGAGGGGGCAGGAGAGCCTGGTAAAGAAGGAGTGGCCCCTGGGGACAGCTTGGCGAGGGCAGCCCGTGTGCTGGGGTGGGAGGTAGAGATGGAGGCCAGTGCTTGGCCTCTAACCTGGCCTTGTGACCCCAGGCTTTGTTGCCAGCAACCATTGATCCCTTCCGGCGCCTTCTCTCTCACGGGGCACCCCAAGGGCCCAACAAGACCAGCCATAGACACACGCCAGGCACAGATGGAATGGGGCTGCCCGGACTGCCGCCATCTTAACGGCTCACCTGTATTGGGCGCCATCTACATGCCAGGCACGGGCATGACGTGATTTCCTTTCACGAGGAGTTCCGTGATTTCACCTGACTTTACGGATGACAGTAATTGGGCCTGGAGAAGTTTGATAATAGCTAGTGTAGGCCAGACTCGGGCCTCTTACCTATGTCTATTCTACCCTTAGGCCCTCGGAAGTTTTCTGGGGTGGCTGGAATGTTCCAGACCACCTGGCTCCAGCCATCCCTGCTGGGGCCGACAGCCCCATAAAGGATTCAGCCGTTTCAAGGCTGCACTCACCCACCCTGTTGGGGTAACACTGAGACGCCGGCCCCTGGTGCTCTGAGTACCAGCCATGGCCTCCCCTCCCCACACTCTACCCAGCCCAACGGAGCCTCCTGCTCAGACCCTCACGGCACATTCCACTTCCCTCGTATCTCCCACTCCCTCAGGCCACAGACCCCAAGCCATCGCGGATGTGTTTCCCCAAATGCTGCCAGTGTGGCCTTGACACTGTCTGGTGGGCCAGTTTTTCTGTCTCAGAGCAGGGCCATAGAGACACTTCCCCTCCCTAACCGGGTGGTGCTGCAGGGCCCACCTTTAAGCCCCTTCTGTCTCCAGCTCTCCCTCTCTCCCTCCCTCTCATCAGCAGCCCTTCCCCTGGGCTTTCCAGCACAGGGACCGAAAACTTGAAAACTCGTTGCCTGACCACCTCACCTGCCACTCTAGCATCCATCTGCCTTCCTCTTCGACGCTATGCCCTCCGTGGGATTCTGGACGCCGCCCCCCCCCCCCCCCCCCCCCCCCCCCCCCCCTCCCCCTCCCTCCTCCCCCCCCGCCCCCCCGGGGTTTTTGGCCCCCCCCCCCCCCCCCCCGCCCCCAGCGCCCCTGTAACTCTTCCCAACCCTGCAATGCACTGTAGCCATCCTCTTCCTCTGGCCTCCTCCTTCCTCCTCTTTGAAACCCCCTTCCCTTCTGTTTCTGGAACAGTGCCCTTCCTGGGTTTCTACCCAAACGGCTCCTGTGGCGATCACTGGCTTCCCCTCTCGTCAGTCCTCCCAGGTGGCCCCACCCCAGGGCTCACGCCAGGCCCCCTCTCTCCCTCTCTCAGGGCTGTTTGGGCCTTAACTTCTCTCATAATTATTTTTCTGATAGGAAACATCTGCAGGGTAGCCACTGCTTTTGATAGAACCCAGCTTCCTATAGTATTCTGGAAGTACATTTGCTTTTTCCTTTCCCCACATCAAAGTCTATACCTTGGAGACGTTTCTGCTAAAAGTGCAGCTCGGATGGCTCCCCTTGCAGACGTGAAGCAACCATGGTTGGGGCTGGATTCCGCACTGTGCTCTCTCGTGGGCCCTGTCTGGCCCCCCAGCCCCTTCCTGCAGCCCCCTGCCCCCACGGATGGGCCTCGTGGACAAAAGACATGATAAATCTGGCAGAACCTTACAACTCAAAGCTTTCAACTTTCCTCTTAACAACTTTCAACTGAAAACTTCTTAGTCCCATTTCCAAGTTACTTTTCATCCATGACAAAACCCACAAAATTTTCAAAGGGGCTTTGAAATAAGATCACCTAGAAAAAAAAAAAAAAGCCCATCACAAATGAAAGTCTTTGAAAAGAAAGAAGCCCTTTCCTGTGCTTCAGTTCCCTCTGATATCAGTTTCCCTTTCATTCTGCTGAAAGGTACAGGGCAGGCCTGGCCCCCAGCAGATGCCTGTGATGTGAGGGAGCCAGTGGCCCAGACGGACAGACGGGGCCGAGGAGGATCGCGCGGGGCACCTGCTCGCAGAGCTGGGATGGGCCTTTCATCG
>ML111875.1:37153-51457 GCA_003697995.1 Taxidea taxus jeffersonii
GCCAGGTGGCTTCCCAGGAAGGAGAGGCTTGGAATGAAAGGTGCAAGGGTAGAAACAGGATCCAAGAATTTCTAGGGGAAACCCAGCCAGCCCGGACTCCATACATTGCCATTGTCTGGCTGGCAGCACGAAGGTCTCCTGAAGCACCTCCCCCCTCCAGAATGATCAGGGCTCTGGGTTTGAGGCCTGCTCCCCCTCTAGCTTGCCCCATGACCTTGCACAGATCAGTTTGCCCCTCGGAGCCCCTGCTTCTTCACTTATAAAGCCTGCGTGATAAACCGGCTTCTAAAGACTGATTTTGGTGAGGAGCGAACGTCCCTGTTTCCAGGGGCTGGCACAAAAAGAAGCTGGGACAAAGGAAAGAGCACACAGCATCCAAGAAATGGCAGCTATTTTGACCTGAGGGGACCCAAGAATGCAAGAAGGAAGCTGTGCCCACGGCAGTCTTTCTTCTACATCATTTTGCTCTGGGCTCCTGGGGCCAGAGGATCCCCCACAGGCTGTGGATGATGGAGAAAGGACAAAGGAGAGGAAAGCAGGCTGAATCTGAATTCACACACCACACCTGTGGGAAGCCTGGTTGGCCATGAGACCAAAGCGAGGGCACCACGGGCTCTAGCGGCAGTTACTCCGAATTGCAGGTCAAGGTCTTGGGGCTGTGTTGGGCTTGTAGCCTCAGAGAGCCAGGGGCAGAGTCACAGGGCACCCTTCTTTGGCTTAACTAACAACACTTAGGACACACGAGTCTAGGGTGCCTGGTGGATGAGAAGAGGAAGGAGGCATGAGTCGCACTGACTTAAAATTGCTGATGGAATGGCAGCTCAGGAAGCCAATTCCTACCCCGTGGGGCTCAGCAGGATGTGGAAGCCTCCTAGCCCTACAGGGAAACCCCAAGCTTAGCTCTGGGTTGGGGGGGGCAGGCAGGGCTAGAAGTGCCCCGGGAGAGGGACGTGCAGGCAGCTGCGTGCCACTCGCCCAGGAACTGTTGTTCCTAAGAATCACCTCTGGGGCGGGGGTCTCTTCACTCCTATAAATACCCCCAAATAAGCCCGTCCTCTCACTCATCTCCATCCAGGGTCAAGCCCTGACATCCTAGTTTACACACACACACACACACACACACACACACGTCACACATGTCTACTGACTCACGCATACCTTCTCCACTCCAGCATGAACCCACAAGGCCTCAGCGTGCTTGGACTTCGGGGGGACTCCAGCCCCCACAGGGCGGGAGACGCTGGCAGATACCCTCTGCTTGCTCCCGAAACTCTTCTTCTCCCACAGCTCTGCAACATGGAGTCCCCCGTGGCCACTTTGAGCTTCCCTCCCTGACACTTTTTCCTAAATCAGCTTCCAATCTGACTCATTTCAGTTTTAAAACAAGAAAACATCAACAAACACGATGGAGGGAAACAGATGGTAACAATTACAGGAGGGAGAAAACAGAGCCATTCCCTCTAGAAGGGGCAGGCAAACATATTGTCCCCAGACAGTGCATTGCCCCCCAGCTACCACTGTGTGAACCTGGGGGCTGGGCTCCCCCGGACTGTCCCCACCTTGGGGGACAGGCCAGCCCTGGAGGGGCTGTGAAGGCCTCCGAGCACCACAGGGCAAGGCCTCCCTGAACCAGGCAATAGCCTGGTCTCCGGGGAGGAAAGTCTGGACATTCCAGCAGATTCCAGGCTACCTCACAACCTCTGACGTCCTGTCTAAGGTTGGAGATGTGGGTGGGACGCTTCCTCCCTGCTGCGACCGCTCCTTCAGGACTGTAGCCACTGGTCTCCCCTGCCAGAGCCCTGAGGGCGGGGCAGGGTGTTTCACTGTGGTGCGGAGGGCCAGGCCGCCTGGTTCAAAGGCAAATCCTGCCACTTACAAGTTGGGTGGGCTGAGCCAAGCTAATAGACCCTTCTGTACCACCACTTCCTCACCCCTAATAGAGATAATTCTAGAACCTACACCACAGGAGTATGAATGAATATGTGCAAAGTTCTGAAGACCACGCCCAGCGCACACGGATGTCCATGTGCAAGCCGTCTTGTTGTTACACCCCATGCAGACAGCCTGCTTCTTGTCAACGTCTGCCGAGTGGAGGGCATTGCAGGAGGGGGAAGCCACGCACCGAAGGTAGGGCCGAGAGGACAAGCCCTGCTGTTGAGGCAGGGTGCCCGAGGCCCGGGAGCATCGGATGGCCAGGGCCAGGGTCCTGAGCAGGAGTCTGCTGGGCTCTATTTCTCCATCCCGTGTGTTTTAAGCAGGACAAGGGCTCTGCCCTCTGGCAGATCAGACTGGTGGAGATAGGCAAGGAAACAGGTGCATGTCGGGGAGATGAAGTGCTGTGAGAGAGGGGGGCACCCTGCCTCGCCCTGTGGGCCTGGGAAAGCTGCCTGGGGGAGAGGCTGAGTCCGAGGGGCAGGAGGAGGGGTGTGGGGGTGGAAGGGCGGGTAATGGGCAGTTCTGGACGCAGGGGGCATGATGCCTTTGGGAGTCAGAACAGCAAGGCATCAAGAGTGAGGGGTTCGAGTGCCCCATGCAAGGGTTCAGTGTCCCTGAACCTCAGTTTCCCCATCTGCTGGGTGAGAATTATAGTCTCCTCATGTGAAGAATAGAAGTAAGGATGTGTATCAGACATGCTTCACTGACTTCCCAGCACGTGAGGTGCTCACCACAGGGGACCGCTGTGAACCCACCTTTGGGACGGGGCTTTCTCCCACAGGTCCTGTCTTAGCCACACTTAGGCACGCAAGCCCTCATGCAGGGTAAACGTTTCCCGGCACACCGGCGCTCACACGTGTTGCCACACACTGCTGTGGACTCAGTGTCTGCCCCCAGAATTCATACTTTGGAATGCTGATCCCCACGTGGTGGTGGGGGGCCTCTGGGAGGTGACTGGGTCTCAGAAGTGGAGCCCTCACCAGAGGGATGGGCCCGCCCTCTGCTCTGCAGTGAGGAAACCGGATCAGTCAGCAGGCTGCAGGCCGGAAGAGCCTCTCACTAGCCTCTCACCGTGTGAGCGTCCTGATCTCAGCCTTCCAGCCTCCCAACCGGTGGCGGATAGATTTCTGCTGTCGAAAAGCCCCCCAGGTCACGGCACTTTGTTCTGGCCGCCTGAGGTAGAAAATACATGCACCCTCCCACGTGCTCACATACAAGGAGACACCAGTTGGCACGCACTGTGTGTGCCCCATCTCCCCCTTGGCTTCCATCTGGTTCCCTCTCCCACCCCCGGACTCCGCTGAGCCTCCAGCCCCGTGGGAGGTGCTGTGGCAGTGCCTGTTCCAGGGCCCTGGGTGAGGTGGGCCGCACTTAACTGCCATAGAGCTACGTCGCTGTGCTCCTTGTGGCAGGCCGTAGCAGGCGTGGGGGCTCCGGGATGAAGGCGAGGAGGGTATATTCGAGCCCTTCTCAGCCCCTCCCGGGGCCTGTTCCTTACAAATGTGCATCAGGCCACTTCTCTGTTAAGTGTCCCCAATATAAAGAGGGGAGACTCTCTGCCACAAGCTATTTTGGCAGCTGCTTCTAGTTTTTTTGTTTATTTTTGAAGATTTTATTTATTTATTTGACAGACTGAGATCGCAAGTAGGCAGAGAGGCAGGCAGAGAGAGAGAGGAGGAAGCAGGTTCCCCACTGAGCAGAGAGCGGGATGCAGGGCTCGATCCTAGGACCCTGGGATCATGACCTGAGCCGAAGGCAGAGGCTTTAACCCACTGAGCCACCCAGGCACCACAGGTGCTTCTATTTTAAAATGTATTCACATCCCCTCTTGTTCTCCTTGGGGGCCGGCGTTTGCAAATTCCTCTCGGTCTGTGCATTTCCTGGCCTGGGGAGGCCGTCCGGTTTGAACAGGGGGCGAGCATGGTCCTCTCCTTCCGTTTGCTCCGGGCACCCACTGCTGTTCCTCCCCTGGCTCTCTGGGTAACCTGGACAAGACCCTTCTCTCCGCTGGGCCTCATGCGCCCCTTTGGAAAATAGCAGAGGGTCTTGGCTGTCCCTTAATGTGTGTCTTGAGCTGCCGGGCCGTGCGCCATCTAAGAACTCCTGCTTGCTCTGTGAACGCAGGACCTGGCCTCCAGCGCAGGTTTGCCCCCCGGGGGGTTCTCATCGAACGCAGCACACAGCGGCCTGGTTTACACGTCCGTCTCTGTGGGCTTGGCCTTTCCTAAGTGTCAGTGTTTCTCAGGGTGCCATAATATTCTCACATCTTCCTCTCCTACACCTGCACGGGACCCTGCTTGCACTTCGGGACCTGATTATTACCCAACTGCCAAGTCTTCAGCACCTCTGATTCCAGACCCCACATGTTCAAATGCCAAGCAGATACCTCCATGGGGATGTTTAGCCTGCATCGCCCCAGATTGACTCCCTCTACCGAATGTTGGGTTCCAGAGCTGGTCCTGGCCCCCGCGACGGAGCCCCCCTTCCCCAAGGCTCACTCCGTCGTATCCTTGAAGACTCTGCTCAGGCATCTTTTCCTGAGAAGCATTCCCTGAACAGCTCCCTGTCCTGGCTGGGCCACAGGTGTCACCTCTGGGCCCCAACACTCCACGAGGATGGAGCCCTGTGTGTTCCTATTTGCTCGTCTGTCCCCACTAGGTCATGAATTCCTTGAAGTCGAAGACTGTGCTTTACCTTCAGGAAAGGGTCCGGGACATAGCAGGTGCTCAGTAAAGGTTCGAGGGGTGAATTAAGCCTTAGGAGGGGGGCTTCTCCGTGATGCTCTGAGAGGGTGGACTTTATGCAGCTGGTGGCTTTACCAAGGCCCCAGAAAGGTCTCCATGTCTCTCTGTGGTATGATTCCAGGGCGAAGTGTGTTGTGAGTCTTTTCTGATCAAGCTGTCCATGGGAAGTCCTGACACCAGGCATTGATTTTTCGCCAAAGGGGAAGCGGTTTCCCTTCTGCATTCTGCATCCCGGCAGTCAGTTCCCGTGTTTAGGCCCTGATCTCTTCTGTCCTCACAGGACATGCCCACTTCTGTGCCACTGGGACCTGGTTTTCTAAAATCAGGGTCAGAGTTCCCATCACTGAGATGCTTGGATTTCTCAAGGAGCTATGGCTGAGGCCTGCACAAATGGACCTATTCCCCTAATCCATTTCTTCCCACCCCTCTGGGAGCACCCAGTGCCCTCAAAATAGTCCACTGGCTCAGGCTGGAACCAGACACTTAACCAGAGAAGCGAGCCCTAACTCTCCACTGAGCCCTGGAGATGCCCCCAAGTGTGACATATTTGGCTCAGAGCCTCACCTGCTGCAAAGACCATTGCAGACCCATTACTCCGAAACGTTTCATTCCCATTTTCCTTTCCCTTCTAGCAGGGGATGAGCAGAGGAACAGTTACTGAGTCTGGGAACCAAGAAGCAGGGGCTCTGACCAGAACCTGCCACCTGGAATTGAGTGACCACCCTTCCTCGGCCGAGTACTTGCAGCTGCTGGGTCTATGTCTGGCTACTCTGTCCCCCGGTAGTCAGGTTCAGGTGTGGTTCAGGGATAGGTAGCAGGCCAGAGGTTACAGGGCCAAGGGCCATGGACCCAGCAGGTGTGGCCAAGTCCCCATACATATGTACTTGGGCAGGGCCCTTCTCTGCTTTAAGCCATGTGCCTTGAAAAGGGACATGTCCATGGAGGGGTACCTGGGTTGGTTAATTTTCTTTGTCAACTTGGCGAGGCCATAGTGCCCAGATATGTGGTCATACACTATGCCGGATGTCTCAGGGAGGGCATTTTGGGCAAGATTAACATTTATTTTTTACTTATTTATTTTTAAGTTTTTATTTAAATTCCAGTAAGTTGACACAAAATGCAGTATTAATTTTGGGTGTACTGAGATTAACATTTAAATCAGTGGACTTTGAATAAGCAGATTGCTCTTCCTGATAGGGGTGGGCCTCATCTAATCAGCTGAAGGTCTAAATAGAATTAAAGATTGACCTCCCCTGAGCAAGAGGAGATTTTGCCAGCACACAGCCTTTTGACTTGAACTGTAACACTGACTTTTCCCTGGGTTTCCAGTCTAATGGCCCACCTTTGCCAACTTCCATAATCACATGAGCTAGTTCTATAAAATAAATATTCAGTCTCTATATGCATCCTATTGGTTCTGTTTCTTTGGAGAATTCTGGTTACTAAATCTCATTTATTAAAATTGCATCTTTCTTGTATGAGGACAAGTGGGCACCATGAAAGGGAGATCTGCCCTCGTATGGGACGTACATACTGCATCTCCACTAAGAGTTCAGGCATGCCCTGACTCGAAGGGTCCCAAGTCCTGGGGAAATGGGTGGTGTTTTCATAGGGCAAGAATCACTACTACATCCCAGGTTGTGACTTCGCAAGGCAGGCAGACCAGGAGGTCCCCCAGTTTAAAAAAAAATGGAAACCTGGCCATGCCATTCCTGTATCAAGCTCCTCAGGGGCTCTACAGTGTCTTCAGGGAAAAGCATGAGTCCTGCCACACAGCCCATGAGTAACCCCCAGGACCAGGCCCCAGTCTGGTCTCCAGTTTCATGCCACACCACACTCCTCACATGCTCCTGAACCTTCTCTCTCCACTCCCACCCATTCTTCCCTTGTCTCTCTGCCTCTGTATTTCCAGTCCTCTCTGGAGTGTTCTGTCACTACCTCTTTGCTTGCCTAACTGGAGCTTAAACTTCAGCATGGGTGTTACTTTCTCCAGGAAGCCTTCCCTGACCACTTCTTATGCCCAAGTCTGGGCTGTATCTTCCTCCTCTGGGTTGTGATAGGGCTCAGGGCTGATCTTGATCTTGGGACTCCTCACAGAGTATTGTCTGTTTCTTCCTCCCAGCTGTAAGTTCCTTGAGGGCCTGGGCTGGGACATAATTGGCATGGTAAGTGTTTGTTGAATGAATGTGTGAGAGTACAAATGAAATGGTTACTTCATGTGATTTCTCTTGTGCGTGTGTGTGTTTTTTTTTTTCCCCACAGTTGAAATGCTCTGGTGAGCCACAGACTCATTTTTTCACCATTTTCATGGACAAGGTGATGTTATTGCTAAGGCTTTAAAGTCATGTGTCAGCTTGTGGGTATTGATAAATCCAGTGAAAAGGGCTGATGATCTCAATGGGAAGATGATAACAAAATTTTATTGAGCATTAACTCTATTAAGTACTGAGCTAAACTTTTTACTATCTAGTCTAATCTACTCCCCATAACTAGGTTCGCTAGGTAAGGCTCAGAGAGGTTACTTAACTCTTCTAAGGCTGCACAGCTAAGAAAGTGGATCTGGTATATGAAAACCTGTTTACTTAGCTGCTGAGCTTCAAAGCCTAGGATTATTTTAATTCTGGGTAATAGTGCCTGGGTGAGCTATCTAATCTGTACCAGCTGGGGCCCCCACCCCATATGAACCCCATAAAGGAATCCCCAGCCATTGCTGGCCACTGGGTGTAGATGGCAGGTGATACCCAGTTCCTGGGGTAAGACTTTCAGCTCCTCTTGGTTCAGGCTCAGGTCTGTGCCCTGTGTCCCCTCCCCGCCCCTCCTGCCAGCCCCAGCACCCCACTGCCTGGGAAGAAACAGAGGCTGTGCAGGTTAAAAGGACTCAGGACCTCTTCGTGGCAAGGTCCACCTTGGGAGATGCAGTTAGTGGGAGGGTAGCTGCAAAGCAGCTGGAGGGTTTTCTGGTTTTTTATCAAAGCACATCTGAGGGTGTGGGAAGGACTCCTCCAGGGATCTGGGTCACAATCACAGTGAAAGGGTGTCTCCAGCACTCCAATGATGCTAGGTTTTACTTTTAGGAGCTCAGCAGGACCTTGTGGGGTAGGCCCAGGCCAAGCTGGGAGAGGGGAGGTGGAGCCGGGCCTGAGTCCTTTGCTTTTCCAAGGGCCATTCTGGGTGGGAGGAGCCAGGAGGTGCTGGGTGAGAGAGGCAGGTGGGAGAGGCTGGGGCTAGGCCCATTTCCCTGTCCCTCATATCACCCTCTCCTGATTTCCATTCACAACCTCTGATTTTCTCAGCAGAGAGGTATGACTGGAGAGCTTTCTAGAGCCACTGGCCATATTTTGAACAATCTGGAGATTCAGTGACCCTCTTCTCTCACCGAAAACGTAGCTGATTTGGTCAGGTTATGGATTCAGGAACGACCGTAGTATTTCAGTCCCTGACTTACTAATGCCTCCTTATTTTCAGGGTTCTCCAGAAAAGCAGAACCAATGGGAGATATATATGAAGAGGTTTATTATAAGGAATTGGCTCATGTGATTATGCAAGCTGAGAAGCCCCAAGATCTGCAGTTGGCAAGCTGGAGACCCAAGAGAACCAGTGGTGTAAGAGCTAGCCCAAAAGCTGGCAGGCTGGAGGCCCAAGAAGAGCCAATGTTTCGGTCTGAAGGCAGGAAAAAACCAATGTTCAAGCTCAAGCTGTCAGGCAGGAGGAATTCCTTCCCATTCGTGAGAGGGTTAGACTTTCTCTTCTATTTAGACTTTCCACTGATTATACAAGGCCCACCCACATGAGGGAGCGCAATCTGCTTTGCTCATTCCACTGATTCAAATGTTATTCTCAGTCGGAAACACACCATCACAGACACATCCAGAATAATATTTGGCCAAATAGCTTGGCCCCCCTTGATCCGGTCCAGTGGACACATAAAGTTAACTATTACACTATCTATTACAACTTTCACAATGATATCACCTCTTGTTGCAATTTTTGTATGAATCTGTGCTCTGGGTAGGAAGAGTCTAGGCAGGGGGAGAAAAACCTGCCAAAACAATAAGAATACTAAGCAGGGCTTGAGAATTCCTTCCACAATTACAGAGCTTTCCCTCTGGCTCTGCCTTGCGGGTAAATACTGCCCACTCCCAGGAGAGGCAGGGTCTGCCTCTCCTCCACCCCTGCCCCCAGTGAATCAAATAAATAAGCTGCTTCCCAGCCACATCTGCTCCCACATCTCAGCATATGCTCTGTCTCGCCTGCTTCTTAACTGTTCAAACTATAATGGGCAGTGTCTTCTGTGTTTCCAACACCCTTGGGTACTTCTCTGGGCCCGGCCTTCCCAAGCTGCTGTTTCATGCATTACCCACAACATCAAAAATGTTCCATTGGTGGTTTCAAGATTCCTAAAAAATAGATTCAAAACATCTTTAATACTCTCTGAAGAAGCCATATATCACAGAAAAAGCTGTAACCTTTAGTACTGCTGATATTATCCAGACTGAGGGCTGATTAGCAAGGTAACTGCAGCCAATTCGGATTCTGCAAGGCAGGAGTGGCCCCGGTAGCCTGCCCACCCGCTGTTTACACTCCCAAGAAAGGAAGCTGCCCATTTTCCCAGTGCTTGCCTAATGCCCTTTTATATAACCTAGAAAATCACAGTACTCGAAGGCGATAGTTTCCAAAAAAACCAGCCATCCCCTATTAACACAACATCCCCGAAAATAATGCCGACCATTTCTGCAGCAATGACGAGTCCTTGCTGGAAGACCTTCCTTTCCTCCCCATCCCAGAGCCAGGAGCGCAGAGCTCTGGCTGAGCCTTGCCAAGGTTGCCTGATGGAGGGAAAGCTCAATGAAGTGTTATGTACGCGAGCTTCACAGTGCCCCAAAGCCAGCAAGGAGCTCCCTGCCCCCAAAGGAGCGGGGGCACGTGTGGGGTGGGCGGTGGGCCTGCCCGGGCCTCCCCGACCGGTGACTCCTGCACGGGCCTGCGGGGTGCGCCCCTGCCGTGCCGAGGAGGACCCGGCCAGGAAATCAGAGACTTGCATTTGCCAGGTTATTTACCCTCGTTTCTTTCTGAAGGTTAATGTTATGGGCGATCAAAGCAAGCTGAGAGGAGACAGAGAGGCAGAAGGATGGAAATCTTTAAACCAGGGAAAGGTTTCGTTTACCTTCGGTAAATAAAAGTGTGTTCATATTTTCACAAAGATATTTCTATTTCGCCAGTTTGCTATTCAAGCGGGGCTGGGCGAACACACTGGGATAGGGTCACAGCTCTGATCCAGAGAGAAATGGAAAGCAGAGACCCAAGGTAGGGATCCCCTGTGGTCATCCCTGAGCTTCCACCTGTAGCGGATGCCCAAGGAGGCTCTCCTGTCTTCTGCCTGCCTTGGTCTGAGGGGGGATCCTGTCGCGAGCCACCCTGGGAAGAGCGCCAGAGGCCCCCTGGGCTCAGCGTGAACCACAGCACCCCCTCTCACAGCCTCCGTGTCCTTGGACAGGCCACCAGCCTTCTCCCAACCCATTTCCTCTTTTTCTGGGGGGTGGTGTCCGTCTCACAGCCCATGGCGTGGCAAGAGTGATGGATGCGGAACCCTCAGCCGGGGTCTGCCACAGACAGGTTCCCTCCAACACGAGAGCTTGTATTACTCTCATTATTCTAGAAAATGTGTTTGAGAATTGTTTGCTTGGTGATTGAAACTGTGTTTCTTTTTAATAAAATCTTGATTTGAAAAAGGCCCGAAGGCACCTCTGTTTTCTTTATTCAGCAGGGCAGGGAGTGTGGCAAGGACATTTAGACACCCAGCAAATGCCTCCCTCTGACCTGCCACACTCTGTTCTCCTCTTTCCATCTTTCCCTCTTCCTCCCGGCTGAAGAAAGATTAGATTAGGTACAGGGAGAGCTCTGAGGCTCCCACCAGAATAAGGTGCACCCAGGCTGGCTGTGAACTTGCCAGGGGGTTCCGGGAAAGAAGGGAAGCTGGTGAGAAAAGAAGGCCAGCTGCTCCCTGGGGTTACCGGGGGCAGAGGGCCAGCAGGGGCTCAGGGAATAAGCTAGCGGCATGCTGCCCTCAGAGAGGCAGGGCTGGAGCAGGCCTGGCTCAGCAGATGGGGCAGAGGTGTCCCCACTCCCCACTGGGACCCACAGCCCCAGCAACCTCCTCATCTGAGCCTGAGGGATCAGCCTTGGGATCCCTCACCAGGAGGAATCAAGGCCTGGAAGGCCAGGGGCCCCAGGGATCCTGCTTCCTAAAGCAGAAGCAGAGGTGGGTCCTACAGGCCCTGGAGCTGGGGCAAGAATGTTTGCTGACAGCGGATGGAAATGAGCAGAGGCTTACGCTGAATGAGGGGACGATGACATCGCTTTGCTAAAGGCCAGTGTAGCTGAACCAGATTGATGTGCCACTTCATTTTAATCCCAAGCCCTCGGTGCCAGCCACATCCACACAGTGACCCCCAACAGGTGCCTAATCATTCAGCTGCAAATGAGGAGCGCGCCAGTGCCTGCGGTGTGAAGCCACTTCGACCAGTAGAATGGGTTTTCTCCGAGGAGCTGGGGAATGGGGGCGGGAAGCCCACATGAGAGGCCATGTCAGCAACGTTCCTCCCCACCCGCTGCCCTGGTCCGGGTGCTCAGCAGGGTCCGGGCACTGGATGAAGCCCAGTTCTGCAGAGCCTGGGACCTCTTCCCTGGCACGATGCCCCCTGGAACAAGGCAACTCTCGGAGCAGAATGCGGGACAGAGAGGCCCCTAGGCACTTGGCCTTGGGCCACAAGCATGGCCTTGTCTGGGGGTGTGCTGACCTCAGTGAGCTCTGCAAGCTCCTCATGGCTTCGAAATCAAAGGCAGAGCTGGGGGAAGGGGTGAGGATCTTCTCTAAGCAACGGCCACCAGGATGAAAGCGACCTTAGCGGCAAACATGAAGGACTGAGAAAAAGACTTTGACTTATCTGCTAATTTTACTGAAGCCTAACAGGATTTTAAGCCAGGCTAGACTTGGAATAAAGCCACACAGTGCTAGAGGTGTTTGAGCCAAGCCCATGGGTACGGAAGGGACAGGAAGAGCGCTCTGTGCCGAGAGTGGTGTCCAGGCACCAGGTAACCCCCTCTGGCAGTTGGGTCTCATCATTCTGGGGTGTGGGAAAAGGAGCATAGCCTGGGGCTCAGAAGACCTGGCTGTGGCTCCTGCTGCTTCCCCGAGGGACTCCAGGTGATCTTAAGTCTTAGTCTTTCCAATTCTAAAATGGGATAACGATACCAGCCTCATTCAGTCATTTAGTCACTGAATACTTGAGCTCCGCCACACGCCAGCACTGTTCTAGGGACCTGGGAGATGGGAATGCAAAACAAACCAACCCCAACAAGGACCCCATCCCACCGTCATGAGTCTAGTGGGATTGAGAGAGCAAAACAGAACAAGTGATTTCATGCACAGTGCGTTTTTGGGTAGTGATGAGCGCTCTGAAGAAGTGTGAGGCAGGGTAGGGGTTTCCGAATAATGGGGGCCTTGCTCGACATGCTGTTTCGTCCGCTCCCGGCTTCTGCACTCTGCTCTGAGCCCTGGAAGGCGACTCTTGAGGACTGCATCCGTGGTCTCCCTTACCGCCTGGCTCCAGGAGAGTCTGGCCAGTGGAACGTCCACAGGAGATGATAGAGTGCCTATCTACTTTGGCTCCCTCCTGTGGGCTAAGGTTGGTGGTAGTTGCGTTCCAGCAAGGAGGGCCATACTCCCAGGCATGGGTCTCTCCAAAACTACAGCTCTCCTGTGTTCTGATACCCACCCCTCCCACCCCGCCTCTCCAGGCCTAAAGTCCCGGTTTCCTCCTGTCGCTTGCCCTGTGGTACTTCACCACCCCTAACCGGAAGCACTTGGGGGCAAGCGGATCCTTCATTAAGCAGTCTCCATTGCCCCCTTGGAGTGTGCAATCTTTTTCTTGCCAAGTCTCTGCCAGTTCCAGGATGTGACTTCAGACCAAGTGGTCCGGCGAGTCCTTCCTGATGAGCACTGAGCTCAGAGGGCTGAGCGCTGAGCCTTCATCAGCAGACGCCTGGACTCAGGACAGTGTTCAAGCAGTGGATGTGTCCTCAGCATCCATGTGAGAAGGACAGTGAAGAAATTGGGGAGGCTGAGGCACCGTTAGAGAGACAGTGGCCCGGACAAGAGGGCGGCCCGGACAAGATGGTTGCAGTGGAGGCAGTGTGAAGAAGTTGGATTTCGGATCTGCACTGAAGGAAGAACCCATTGGATCTCCTGGGATATGAGAGTCAACAATGACTATGGTTTCCAGCTTGAGCATCAGGGAGGAGAGTTCTCATGAGGCACAAGTAGAGGAAGATCAGTGAACACATCATAAGCTATAAAATGCTGGCCAGTGCTAAGCAGTTGAGATGAAGGTGTTCATCTCATGTTCATGCAGCTAGAATCTCACCTAAACTCAGAATCCTGAACAGTATTCTTCTCTTCCTCTGTGGGACATGGGAATAGAAGCCACCAGAGCTTCACACTGTTAGAAAGGTAAGATTGGGGATGACTGGGTGGCTCAGTTGGTTAAGCAGCTGCCTTCAGCTCAGGTCATGATCCCGGTGTCCTGGGATCGAGTCCCACATCGGGCTCCTTGCTCAGCAGGGAGCCTGCTTCTCCCTCTGCCTCTGCCTGCCACTCTGTCTGCCTGAGCTTGTGTGCGTGCTCTCTCTCTCTAATAAATTAATAAATAAAATCTTAAAAAAAAATTTTAGAAAGGTAAGATTGACATGCAGCAAGCACAGAGGTCAGCAAGAGGCCTTGAGTGACATGAGAAACTGAGCAGTGTGGGCCATGACCCCCAGGGGGAGCTCTGGGCCTGGAGAGCTGGATGGAGGAAGGAGAGGGAAGCTCTCCTCTGCCTTCCCTAGACTGGAAGCTGGGGTTGCTCTTGGCATGACCAGGATGAGGACAAGACTTGCAGAGGAGGATGGGGCTGGGCGCTGAAGTCTGCCCTGGGAAAGGCTATAAAGCCACCAGGAGCAGAAGGTGGTATTGTCTCAGGGCAATTGGAAGAGCCTGTGGGAAGCTCTGAGAGTCCCACCTTGTTCTCGGGGCCCAGAAATAAGTACAGGGTGGGAGGAAGAGCCGTGACCCCTGGAGGTGGCTGCCTTGGAAGGTGGCCACTAGCAGAACCTGGTAACGATTCAGATAGAGGGTAATAATAATGCCTACCTCCAGGCTTGTGAGGATCACATAAAGGACTGGAGGAGGACTGGTGTGTACTGCAGAGCAGCCGGACATTTTCTGTGGACACCAGGTTCGCTAGCTCCCCTGAAATCTTGGCCAAATGGGACACCGGGCAGGGGCTGAGCTTTGGAAGATGTGCAATTCCAGAGCCGACGGGGGCCTGGAGGGCTCAGCGGACATGGACAGAAGTAACCCGATGTCTTGGGTAGAATTTTGGTGGAGACCTGTTTTGTGGAAGCAATGCTGGCCTGGGTCTGGAGGGAACCGCAGGCACAAATTCCTGTCAGCCATACCCAGGGCACAGGTGCCACTCCTCTGTGGGAACTGTACAGCCCATGTCCTCCCCTGTGGTGTGCTGCTCTAGGGCCCCTTGCTGTTTCCTGAACAGGCCACACACGCAGTCTCCTGCCCGAGCCTACC
>ML111876.1:2868-26608 GCA_003697995.1 Taxidea taxus jeffersonii
CATATTTTTGGAATCATATTGCATGTAGCATTTCAGATAGGCTTCTTTCACTTAGTAAAACACATTTGTTTCCTTCCCATCTTTTCCTGGTTTGATTGTGATTCCTCCTTTCTTTCTTTCTTTCTTCATTTCTTTCTTTCTTTCTTTTTTTAACTCTGTGCAATCATTCATTGCCTGCAGTCAACAGTTTATTTATCCATTCACCTACTGCAAGACATCTGGCTGCTCCTAGATATAATTCTGGAAATTACAAACAAAGCTGCTATGAGCATCTGTGTGCAAGTTTCTGTGTGAACCTAAGTTTTTGGTTCTTTTGGATAAATACCAAGGAATGTGATTGCTGAATCCCATGGTAAGAACATGTTTAGCTTTTTTATTCCTTCCTTCTTTCTCTGTTACTGCTGGTCATACATTTCCCTTATATGTAATCATACATAAGTGTGTATACATGTAAGTTACATGCATGAGCATATATGATCGAGTACATTGTTCCTCTTATCATTTCATTACACTCTCTTCTTGTTTGGATGTTTTCTGAGAAGCTGGATAGGATTCCTATCTGTGTTCCTCCATAGGTGGATTGTGTTTTTCCCTAGCTTCTTTCAGAAATTTTTTTGTTTTTATTTTTTATTTGTATCCTTGTTTTTCTGTAGTTTAAAAATGATATATCAGTGTATAATTTTTAAGGCATTTATCTCGCTTGACGTCCTCTGAACTTCTGGACCTGAATCTGCGGTTCAGTGTCTGAGATTAATTTGAAGAAATTTTTGATTATCATAGTCTCACATATTTCTTCTTTCCTTTTCTACAATTTTTGAATATTCTGTTCTTTTGGTTTGTTTGTTTTCAATCTCCGTTCTCTTTGTTTTTCCATTTTTGAAGTTTCTATTGAGATAGCCTCAAGTTCAGAGATTCTCTCTTCTGCTATATCTAGTCCTCTAGGAAGCCCATTAAACACATTCTTTATTTCAGTTACAGTGTTTTGCTCTTCTAGTATTTCTTTTTGATTCTTTCTTAGGATTGCCATTTCTCTACTTTCATTGCTCATTTGTGCTTCGGTGAATTCTACTTGATCCATTAGAATGCTTAGCATGTTAATCATGGTTGTTTTAAATTCCCAGTCTGATATTCATTCCAAAACCCCTGCCAAGCTTGGTTCTGCTTTGTGCCTTCAAAGTGCTTTATTTTGCCTTTTAGTATGAAACGTCCTACTTTTCTGAATAGTCAGGCATAATGTACTGGGTGAAGGAGCTGCTGTAATTGGACCGTCAGTAATGATGTCATTAGGTATGGGAGTTGGGGACATGCTCTATAGTCTCAAGATTGGGTCTCAGTCTGTTTGTGCGGCTGTGCCACCAGACTGTAAACTTCACAATTGTTCCTTAGTCTTGTTCTTCCCCCTTAGGTGGGTCTAGATGGTTAGAGTAAGCCGGAGTTGGATATTTCCTTCCCTCCTTGTTACTTAGGTTCTGATAATACCAGTAGGCTAAGCACTAGGATACTAATTTCTCCTGAGGGCAGGCTTTGGCATTATTTGAAAATAATTCCTTCTCTCTTCTCCTTCTGGAAGCATAAGGATATTTTCTACAATATTTACTGAGGGAACCTGGTCCTGAAGGCAAATTTCACAATATTGGAGTGGGGAGATCTTGTTTGGATACCCCTTAAAATTTTAACTCCCCAAATTGACCACACTCCACCTTCAACAATTTTTCAGTTATGGTTTGGGTGTTCTTCTCTAGGCGCTCATCCCCAGGGTGTTTTCTGCTCAGGTAAGATTTGACTCCCTGTCTTTGCCTGCATTTTTCAATCTCAGAGGCTGCTGCTTGCCCTGTGTTTCCTTCTCTTTAAGGATCCAATAAGAGTTACTGATTGTGTGTGTGTGTGTGTGTGTGTGTGTGTGTATTCAGCCCTTTTACTTATTGATAAGACAGAGTGGTGTCTTCCAGTCTTATCACCAATGGAGCTAGAAACCCAAAGTTTCCAATTTTGTTTATTTATTTCTTTTGTTCTCTTCCATAGTAGAGGATTTAGTGAGATGTCTGATAACATATGTTGCCTGTCCATCGTTACATGAAGGTCACTGAAAGGAATTCTTAACGTCATGTTTATCACTTCATTCAAATTCATTTCCAACATCCTCATAGAGACATACTACCCAACCTCTAAAATGTTCCCAATCCACCCTGCAACATCCCACCTTACCTTCTTAGTTTTGCTTTAGCCTTTGTGTTTAGACATCCCCAACATAATTTTTTTTTGCTTCTCCCCAACTTACTAACCCCTCAGAAGTATTCTTGAACAGATGAACAAATGATTATCGTTTTACTACCCCAGAGTTCATCTATAAAGTGAGAAAATATTCACTACATCTCTTGTTTCCAATCCAACTGCTCATCAGGAGCATCTGGAGAATTGAAGAAAATAAAATTTTTGATAAGTCTCCTTTGTCTATCAATGTTAAAGTTCTGTATTTAGGTTCTAGGAAATGTGTGTGTGTGTGTGTGTGTGTGTGTAGACATAGATATACATATATTACCATGCCATCCAAATATGCCATAGATTAGTATTCAGGAATCACAATATTGTATGCCTTCTGGGGTCATACTGAGCTTTAAATGTCTATGTCTCCTATTCTGCATGCTTACGGCATTTTGTATTTTTCTTATCTCTTGAATAATAACCATTTCAATAAGACCAGAATTTATCATTTTCTCTTTATACACAGCACTTAATAATATGAACAGAGTAGAACTATAATGAATGGGATGAATTTGGATTACTCTAAATCCATGTGCTATATCTTGCAAAAAATGTAGTATAATTTTACATTTTATAGATTACCGTATATACTGATTTCTTGCAATATAAATAAGTTACATTTTAACTGCTAACTCAGTATCAGAGATATTATATAAAATTATGTCTCATGTCTCAAGAGATCTCAGCTAGTATTAAAACACAGGTATATGTGTGTGTGTGATTATTACATGTATATACTTAGTAATTTATTGAGGTATAACTGACATGTAAAATGCTGTATGTATTTAATGGTCACTACTTGAAGAGCTTGGGGATACGTATACACCTGGGAAAGCATCACGACTATCAAGGTCATAAACATATCCTCACATCTCCAAGTTCCCTCAGCCCCCTTTGTTGCTCTCATTTTACAGTTAAAACAGCATGAGATTTACCCTCTTGGCAGATTTTAAGTATCTAACACAATGCTGCTAATTATATGCAGGTACTTGGTTAACTTGAGTAGTTAAAACATTGTATCCTTTGAGTAGTTAAAACACTGTATCCTTTGAATAGTTAAAACATTGTATCCTTTGAGTGGTTAAAACATTGTATCCTTTGAGTAGTTTAAAAATTGTATCCTTTGAGTAGTTAAAACATTGTTACATTTGACCAGGACGGCTCCTTTTCTCCCATCCTTCAACCCCTAGAAACCACCATTATACTCCCTGATTCTACCAGTTTCTCTATTTTAAATTACTCACAGAAGTGAGATCATACACTATGGATCCTTCTGTGTCCGACCTATCCAATTACCAAACATCCTTCAGGTTCATTCATATGGTCACAAATGACAGGATTTCCTTCATTATAAATATTGAATAATATTCTGTTTTGTGTTTATACCACATTTACTTTATTCATCTTTCCATAAATAGATGTTTTTTTAAATTTTATTTATTTATTTGACAGACGGAAATCACAATGTAGGCAGAGAGGCAGGCACAGAGAGAGGGGGAGGCACACTCCCCACCAAACAGAGAGCCCGATGTGGGGCTCGATCCCAGGACCCTGGGATCATGACCTGAGCCGAAGTCAGGGGCTTTAACCCACTGAGCCACCCAGGTGCCCCATAAATAGATATTTTAAGATTGTTTCCATATCTACGGTATTGTGATTAATGTTGCAGTGAACATGGGAGTGTTCCTCCCTGATCCTGATTTCAGTTCCTTTGGATAAATACCACGAAGTGATTACTAGATCAAATTATAGTTTTATTTTTTATTTTTTGAGGGATCTCTATACTGGTCTCCATAATCATATGCCATTTCCATTCCTATAAACAGTGCACAAGTTTTCCTTACTTCACATCCGTTTTTTTCTTTTTAATAATGGCCACCCTAACTTGTCAGAGGTTATAACCAATTGTAGTCTTGATTTGCATTTGATAAAATATCCATACTATCTGTAGAAATTCAAAGATTCAGTGCAGTCCTTATCAAAATACCAAAATACCAACAGAAGTAGAAAAACATTTCTAAAATTCATGAGGTACCAAAAAAGACCTCAAAAAAAGCAAAGAAATTTTGAGCAAGAGGAACAAAGCTGGAGTGATCATCCTTACTGATTTCAAAATATATTACAAAGCTAAAGTAACTGATCTGTATGTTATTGGTATAAAAACGGACATAGAAAGCAATGCAGCAGATAAAGAACCCAGAAATACACTCAAATGATCTTCAACAGGAGCATCAATACTACACATTGGGAAACAGTCAATCTAACAAATTGTGTTGGGAAAACGGGATAACCACATCCAAAAGAATAAAATCCAACACTTGTCTTACACAATGCACAAAAGTCAAACTCCTAAAAGAAAATGGAAGGCTGAAGCTTCATGACATCGGGCATGGTAATGATTTCATGGATAAGACACCATAAACTCAGGCAACAAATAAAATTAATTAAGTGAGAATACGTCAAATTAAAAATCTTCAGCACAACAAAGAAAACCATCAACAGAGGGAAAGGACAGTTTACACAATGGGAGAAAATATTTGCGCATCACTTGAACAGACATTCTCCAAAAAAGACGTACAAATGGCCAAAAAGCAAATATGAAAAAAATACTGAATGTTACTAATCATCCAGTAATGTAAAACTAAAACATTATTATACATTAGACACCAAAAGAATATATGCATTCAATAAATAATAATGTGTAGTGAGTTATTCCAGACTCATTTTTTCTTTTTTAGTGAGCAAATCACCATGTATCTATTTTGAAAGAGAAGATAATTAGGGGATATTCCCCTTGGGGCATCTCCTGTGGTTTCAACAACAGTTGAGTTAGTGGATATAAGCAATCTAAATTAATCATATCTGTGGTGCATCTAACCTTGAGTTTGCTTTCAGACCAGAAAGAGAAAATTTCAGGTCAGTTGCAGAATGTTTTCAGAGGTGGGATCTAAAATGTCAAGGTCAAAGATGTTATGAAATTTCTAGTACTAAACCCTTTAGGTTGTTGCCTGCTGCACAGGTGAATAAATACAACAAAGAAAATAGAAACTAATGAATTTATGTTTGTAGAGTTAAATGGAAGAGTGCTCCAAATTGAGTCTATGCTTTCATTTTCCTGACAGAAGACAGAGCAGTTTAAAGCAAGAGCAGTCAGAAAATGTGTCACTAGAAGGCAGGAAAACATTTGACCTATTCACTACCTGGGAGCTTATATTTTGCTATGGTGAGAAAGAGAATCAATTATCTTTTTTATTTTGCTAGATTGGTGAGGTCAAAACCACCTCAAATTATTGCTATTTCATAAGGTTTCTCTAGTCTTGATGTTTAGACATTATCTAAATATTTATTGAGAATCATATTTTCTTCTACTGGAGGTTGCACGTGAGGAGGTCAGTTACAGAATGAAGCTATGGTGTAACCAGAGACAGTGGGGAATGATGAAAAGTGCATGTATGCTGTAGGGCAGGTGGGAGTGAATCTGGGCTTTGAGAATTACTGACTGTGAGAATTGCTATAAGCCTGAAATAAAGTAATACACTCCAAAGTCTGTTCCTGCTACATGTGCTCAATACACAGCTGACACTTTTCTCTCTTTTGCAAATAGTGTTTCAAAGTTGAGCCAAAGAAAATTGGAATTGTCTGCCCTCTTATTACAGTCATATCTTTAAAGGTGACTTTACCTTAATTTTGACAGTTGAATTTGTATTTAATTCTTCAAGAATCATAGTCATTTTCTCTAGATAACTCTGAGTCCTTTCAATATATTCTAATATTGTCTTACATATATCCAGTGTGAATTTTACTTGGACATCTAGTGGAAATTCCTGTTTCAAGAGAAATCTAGCTAAAGTTCTTACCAGTATAATCTTTCCTTATTTTATCTACCCAAGTAAACTTAAGCCCACGGTAATGTAGCTAATTGAATTGTGGTGAGGTGTGTGCGTTTTTGGTATAAGCAGATCCTACAACTCACAAAACTTTTTTACTCTCTAAAGCATAATCCAGAGACTTAAAGAGTAAGAAAAAATATTTAAAAAAAAGAGTTATTGGATTTAATCTTGAGACAATAATGTTTTCATGTGTATTAAAAATAACTAAAAGAATATATCATATGTAGCTGAAGAATGAAATAGCTGGCCAGAGTTCTAGGAAAGTTTATTTTTCAGTGATGATTGAATATATTAATTTCATGACACAATATTTGCCAATGTTTTAAAAAAAGTACATTTGATTAAAAACATGCAACTATATGGCCATCTTATATTTGCTTTATATATTTATTGCTTTATACATTTAATCAGCCTGCCCAGCTGTATAATATTATTATGTCTGCTTTATCACTCAAGTGTATTACGGTTTTGAAGAGGAGTAAACTTTAGAAAGAAAACCTAACATCACACATGTCTTTTAATCACGAATCTGGCTGATGAACATACATTTTCAGATACTAAATCCTGTGTTGTTTTGAACAGGTATATCATTGAACTGATGTCAAGAACTCTATTGGGGCTGAAATTCTTCAAAGTTTACATTTCATTTCTTTTGTTTGTAGTTTTTACCTCATAAACTCTCTTAACCCCTGTCTAAATAAACAATTGTCTCAACCTCTGTTCAGTTAATACTCAGGTCATGCTGTTCCCTATGGCTTCTTAAAATAAGAAAAAAAATGTATGGTTTTCCCAATCAAGTTATTAAGACATCTTAATTAAATTATACATTTAAAAGAATCTTACATCAGAGCCACTCATATTATTCAGTTAGAGCATATAGTTTGTGGGTTCTCAGTTGATTTATCAATATTTTTATTTTTAACACATAAGATTTTATCTAAAATCTGTATTCTTGATGTTTTATTTGAGTATTTTTTGTTTGTTTGTTTGTTTTTCTTTAATCTTTCCGGTAATTCTATGAAAATGTTTTCTGCTGACATTGACAAATTTTTTAGGCATTCTTGATTTTGTCTTTTTCAGAAGGTTGTTGTGCCTCCTGTTTCCATCACTATTTCTAATCCAAATGGCACTTTCTCTTACTCACAGGAATCATGTCAATATATTGAAATAAGGGTTTGAAATCCATTATGGATTTAAATAGAGTACACATTTTTATTTTCAGTAGAGTATATGCTCTCAAGACTGACAAATTTCATATGAATGGGTATGTTAAAAAAACTAAAAGGAAGGAAGGAAGGAAGGAAGGAACTAAAAAATGACTCAACTGTAGGAAACAAGCTGAGGGCTGCTGGAGGGGAGGTGGGTGGGGAGATGGGGTAACAGAATGATGGGCATTAAGGAGGGCATGTGGTATTATGAGCCCAGGGTATTAGGCACAACTGATGAATTACTGAACTCTGGATCAGAAATTAATTATATACTATATGTTGGCTAATTGAATTTAAATTAAAAAAAAAAACTTAACCTCTAACTTGTGAATATATTTGGCTAATAATTGTACCTCTAGATTCAGGTATAAGTTTGACTCCTAATTTTTTAACAATTGGATTATCCAGAAAAGTTTTCTGCTATTCCTTTTTTCATTTTTTCCTACTTATTTGCTCTTGAATATTTTATGTCTTCATGTAAGCATTGTTTATTTCTGGTGTTATATTTTATTTACTGGTTTTTTTTAATGAACAGCTTACTTGTAACACTTATATAATAAACATATAGTTGTTCTTTCACTAGGTAATAAACAATAACTAGACAAGAATAATACTTTAAAAACATACAGATTTTCAGAATAATTCTTCCTTTTTCACCCCAGTTTTTGAAGGAATCAAAATTCATATAGAATTTAGATATCCAGAAGTATTAAATATGACCACCTATCCAAGCAAAACAGGACAATGGGATGTTAAGTATTTGAGAAGTAGATCTGAGTGAAATATAAGTGGTCATATAATTGTATAATTCAATCACGTTCCATCATCCTGAAAAAAATCTTGGTTTTGTCAGATACACTCAAGATCTTACAGAGTTAGAAAATTTTTAGAGGTTAGCTCATGAAATGTTACCACTCAGAGGAACCAAACTAATTTAACACATCCTATAATTAACATAATTTTAAATATTCAATCTTATTAACATATTTTGTTGTTCAATATTTGCCCCACTATTGTAAAATAAATATCAACATTTCCTTTCTACAGATAGATTATAGCAGATTATTTTACCCAACTACCAAAAGGTCTAGAATGCTGAGATTTTATTCCAGAGTCTGTATGTTGATAAACTGTTTCATGTGTATAGATACCAAAGCAAGTTAATTTTTAGCCAATCATACAGTGACTTTGAAAACAGCTAATAAAATGCAGTGGCAAATAAACCAGTTGACCTGATAGTTTTAGCCATGAAAGGAATTCAGTCAGTGAGGGAACATCTGTGTTTTCTTCTTGATTTTGCAGTAAGTGGCATGAACACTTGAATATCTTGTTCTTGTCTGCTGACCCACAACTGGGAAATTTTACATTGCCAAAAAATAAATATGACGACACACTGCATGTTCCCTTGAGTTAAAATATTGAGTCACATATTGTTTTTTTCTTTTTCTAGTTATTATTATTATAATTATATTATAATCATTATTTTATGAACATCTTCAAGTCTGTTCCCTGAAGTGCCAACATGAAAAACGTCACTGAAGTTACTACATTTGTACTGAAGGGCTTTACAGACAAACCTGAAATACGGACCACCTTATTCTTCCTGTTTCTAACAATCTACCTCTTTACCCTGGTGGGAAATTTAGGACTGGTTGTATTGGTCATTGGGGATCCTCGGCTTCACAATCCCATGTACTATTTTCTGAGTGTGTTATCATCTGTGGATGCCTGCTATTCTTCAGTAATTACCCCAAATATGCTAGTAGATTTTGTGACAAAGGATAAAGTAATTTCATTCCTTGGTTGTGCCACACAGATGTTTCTTGCTGTTACTTTTGGGACCACAGAATGCTTTCTCTTGGCTGCCATGGCTTATGATCGCTACGTGGCAATCTACAACCCTCTCCTCTATTCCATGAGCATGTCACCCAGAGTCTATGTGCCACTCATTGTTGCTTCCTACGTTGGTGGCATTTTGCATGCCTCTGTACACACGGTGGCCACTTTCAGCCTGTCCTTCTGTGCAGCCAATGAAATTAGGCATGTCTTCTGTGATATCCCTCCACTACTTGCCATTTCTTGTTCTGACACCCACACCAACCAGCTGCTGCTCTTCTACTTTGCTGGATCTATTGAGATATCTACTATACTGATAGTCCTTATCTCCTATGGTTTCATTGTGCTGGTAATTCTGAGGATGCATTCTGCTGAAGGGAGACGAAAAGTCTTTTCTACATGTGGTTCTCACCTAACTGGAGTGTCAGTTTTTCATGGTACAGTTCTCTTCATGTACGTGAGACCGAGTTCCAGCTATGCCTTGGACCATGACATGATAGTGTCGATATTTTACACGATTGTGATTCCCATGCTGAATCCCGTCATCTACAGTTTGAGGAACAAAGATGTAAAAGAGGCGATGCAGAAAGTGTTTAGGAAAAATTGATTTATCAATAAACTGTATTTTCATAGGAAAAATTGAATTTTAAAAAAATCAGAGTGATATTCTGTACTTCAATATCAAGAAGGTCTGATGAAAATGTTTGTTTTAGCTTATTAATTTTTTTTTGTTCTCCCTGGATATTTTATTTTATTTTATTTTTGAAATAACATTCATGGATAATTTAAATATCTGGATATTTAAAATAAAGATCATAGTCAATCCTCTACTCACACTGTTTTCATAAACAGAAAATGTGTATCATCCATTTGCTTTTTAATATGTTCCTACTGATAAATGTATACACACACACACACACGTTACTTTACAAGTCTTTCTGATGGATATAACATGAAATCACACAAAGGCATATATGTATGCAACCTTTACTTCAGAATGTTATAAATTATTTTCTTTCATCTCCATATTACTTGAATGCATAGCCTACAACATTTGCCATTATAAATAACATAATCATATCTGACTAGCTTGATCAACTATCACCTAATTGGTAGCACAGCCATATCTCACATAATCCCAACCCAGTTTCCATGGAGTGTTTGGTTCAGACTCTAGTTCCAAGCACTCTGCTCCATCCCTGGATCCACACATTGGCATCTGATCCCAGTCTGTGGTTCAAGGATCACAGATAATATGTTCAAATCCCTGGAGTTTCTAACATGCTGCTTGTGAGAGTGTATTTCTCCCCTTTTGTTATTTTGTCTAGAGCATGGGCTTTAAACCTGCTTTAATTTCTTATAGAAAACAAAGTCTAAGCATGAGCATGCATGAAGATCATACTTACACTCAAGAATGGCAATAAAAAGCACAATTTAAAAATTAAGGCATAATTGGCCGTAATTTTGGTTCTTCCCCCAAGTAAACCCAGCTTATCCCTATGGGATCCTTGAAAGCTTGGCCCCAGCTCAGCTTTTAGCTCTGTTTTTCTTTGACCTTCACCCTCTGATGCCCTTGCAGATGCCACCACTCCTCAGTGCCCAGGACCAAGAACCAAAGTACCAGAAAAGAGCGCCTTCTGTTTTTGCTTTGTCTTCCTTTCAGCAGACGTTATTGTCATTGCAAAGATGTCTCCTTCAAGGACAAATTTTATGTTGTGATGTTCTCCCTTCTTTCAGTTTTACATATTTCTTGTCATTATTTTGTGAAAACTATTTTCTTCAAAGAGTGTCTGTATTTTTTAACCCCAATGAGACCATCTCCTTAGAATTAGAGTCCCGCTTAAAGATATTTCTCTAAAGTGGGATTATTAGGTCTAAATGACTGCCCACCAGTTCTTATACAAAGCATCTCCTACCATCACATATTCCCACCACAATATCTCTGCATTTATTTTCTCCTGTTTACAAGGCTCTCCCCGCTGCTCTTCACATAGTTCCTTTCTTCAAATTCAAAAACTAACCTATGGTCACTGATATTCGTTATCCTTTCTTATCTAAGTCATGCAAATGCAGAGTGACCCTGTGTGTGTGTGTGTGTGTGTGTGTGTGTGTGTGTGTGTCTGTGTGTGATTCAGCATTAAAGAGATCCTTAACACAACCCTTAATCACAAAAACAGATTTTATGCTTTAAAATTATAAAGGCCTAAATGAAAAAAATCACAAATATAGTAAATGAAATAACCGTAAACTCGAAGAAATAAATATAATTATGCACCCGGTTGAATTAATAAATAATAGGCTAAAATTCCATAGAATTATGAACCAAAACTATACACAGATAATTACAAGACAATAAAATTCTTTAGGCCAATACATATATGTTACCTTAATAACAATTAGGAAAATGTGAATGTAAAGTGATATAAAGCACTTTTACACACTCATATCACTGACCAACATTGAGAAGTCTGGGGCTATCAAGTGACTGTGAGCTGGTGAAGGAAACATTAGCATTCAGCTGGTAAGAATGTATGTGTGTGCCTTTCCTCCAAGTATTTGGAAAGGTGAAATTTTGTGATCCAGTAAAGGTCTTATTCCGTCTTATAATTTTATCTGCTTGACTGAAGTATGTTTTTATATAGCATACTCAGAATTTAGGATACAGAAAATATATCTTGTGCAATAAATAATAAGGTTCAAATGAGAGAATAACTGTAAAATAAAGTATCAATAAAAATGGAAAGTGTAAAATTATTTTTTTAAATGAGAAGCATAAAACTATTTTTTTTTAATTTACAATGATACAGGAATGCTAAATAGATGAATTTCACAGAACTGATGAAGGAATGAAAGTACTGTTAACTGAGCAAGGTACAGACTATCTTTGGCCATATGACAGACTTGAGAATTTACAGAGGAAGCAACAACACAAGCTTCATGTGACCACTTGGACCCTAAAAGGAACCTTAAGGATTTTAATTCATTCTCGTGAGTAACATAAGTTGTATAAAAATCTTTGGTATTTCCTCTTTACGATCCACAATTTGTCTGTTACTTCAAAAATGATAGAATCTAAAATGTACCACACCAGTGTTAGATATTAGGAATACCAGAATGAAGAAGGAACAGTGTGTCCTGCCCTAAAGTGTGGATATTCTAGGGAATATGTCACTGTTTCTTTATCAGAGTTAAAATCACATTAAAGATGAATGGCACAGCTGAAGACAAAACCTCATATTTTATTTCAGAATATGGATAGCACACTCCCTCATTCACTTATTCTTCATTCATTGTCCCTGTCAGCAAGTCACCAAACATATTTTGAACACCTACTCTTTCCTGGGTGTTATTTTACAAGGTATTAATACAAAGACAAATTATTTAGACATACCTTTTTTCACTTATAAAGCATAGAGATCAGAAAATCTGACATAAGAAGTAAAAATAAAATGTTATCAATATTCAGCTGTAATACTTATACATGCGTGAGTAAAGATCAAAAGACCATATGTAGGAGCACCTGCATGGCTCAGTCGGTTTGGCGTCTGCCCTCAGCTCAGGTCATGATCCTGGGGTCCTGGGATCTAGCCCTGCATGGAGCTTCCTGCTCAGTGAGGAGCCTGCTTCTCCCTCTCCCTCTGCCACTCCCCCTGCATGTGTTCTCTCTGTCTCTCCCTGTGTCAGATGGATAAATAAAATCTTTTTTTAAAAAAGATCATATGAAACATGCATTTTCTATCAAATAATTTTAATTAAAAGCCAGCAATAAAACCAGATATATGACAGGTACCTTCAAAGTTCAATAAAACAATTGATAGTCTTCTTACAATAATGCACATTTTACATTTATCGTGGAAATCATGTGTTTCTTATGGCAAATACACCAGGGCGTGTTCTTGATCAGAATGGAAGCTTTGCCTTCAGTTCTATTGCCAACATTCACAGTAAAGTGGAACATTGGGGCCAGAATCCTGGGCTTTCCAACTGTTGGATTTTCTCCACCCCAGGGTCAGCAACCACACTTCTCAAACATTACAGGAGACAGTTCAAAAGAAACAAACACACAAAGGGTGGAATCATTACACAAGATTGTTCCTCAGTAGGATCATCTAAAAATCCTAGGCTGGCCCCGCATTTTCACTCTCTGGGTGCAATTCTTGTGTGGAGACCTATGTAATTGGTCTTTCTTTCCCCGAGGAATCAGAACTTCATCTGGGAATTCCTGTTCCCATGTGTAGGGACTGAGGCCATCAACAAGCTTATTCCAGTGTGCAGGTCTTCAGGGACTTCAGACACACGTAAATTTCTTCAGCGTGCCTCCTGCAGAACCTTCACAGTGGGTCTCAGCAGATCTCTGGACAGGTAGGTTCACCCCAGCCATTTACTTAGTACTCATCCTGGATGTGAAGACCATGTATCTTGGGAACGTTAAGGATTCAAATCAGACTCAGGACTGAAATATCTTTTCTGTTCTCTTCTGGGGACTTAGATCTCTGTTCTCTGAAGCCTCAGTGGAAGAGACAGAGAAATGACTTCAAGCATGGTCCCCAGCACCCCTGCTGGTAAATTAGACAGTGTGAGCATTTCTACAGAGAAATGAAGAGTCCTTATGAGGATTCTATCTCACCTTAGGATAAAGAGGAATTTTTCTGCCTTACAGCTGGCAGAACTGATGTTTTAGAAGGCCCTCTCTACAGACAGGAAGCTTCTTAAATGATTTGAAATATCTGATTTCTTCTCCTAGACAGACCTACTAAATTGTTTAACATCAAGAAAATTAAGTTTCTGGAGCACCTGGGTGGTTGAGTGGGTTAAGGCCTCTGCCTTCAGCTGGGGTCATGATCTCAGGGTTCTGGGATTGAGCCCCAGGTCAGGCTCTCTGCTCAGCGGGGAGCCTGCTTCCTCCTCTCTCTCTCTCTGCCTGCCACTCTGCCTACCTGTGATCTCTCTCTGTCAAATAAATAAATAAAATTAAAAAAAAAAAAAGAAAGAAAATCAAGTTTCTCCCCTCCCTGATGTTCACATTGCCCAGGGTGACCAACCCTGTGATGAAAAGTTTCCCTGATGTCAGCTGGCAGCTTTCAGATGCCGGTGGACACAGACAGCTCCTGCTAAAGTACAGTTTGTCCCGAGCACAACTCAGGTTTAAATAAGTTGAGGACAAGCTGTACAGTTAGAGACCAATAGAATACCTCTTGGAATCATTTCAGAAGGTATTTACAAATATTTTCACTCTTATTTTCTAGCCTAATTCTAATATAAGTGATTACTATTAGATAAATATTTTAATTTTTTATTTTTTATTTTATTTTATTTTAGAGAGAGAGAAAGCATGAGTGGGAAGAGCAGAGGGAGAAAATATTGATCAGTCTCCATGCTGAGCACATAGCCCCACTCAGAGCTTGATCTCAGGAACCTAAGATCACGACTTGAGTTGAATCCAGGCCCCCCCACATTACGTACATCTTTAAAGTTATTTTCTGACATGTTATTATTTGGTAGGCTTATAAAATATTTCTTTTCAAAACAAACTTGAAAAAATATGTCTAAAAAAACTAACAGCTTTATCAGAAACAAGTCAGAAAACTTCTGAATAAGAGAAAAAGTCTTTATTTCAGTGGCATACTTACCAAGATTAAAAAAAAAAATACCTAAGCTTTGCCATTAGTGATATTTCTTTAGAAGAAGGAATTAATAAAAGAAGGAATTAATAACAGGTAATGATATATGCAAATATGTTTTTTCAAAGCTAATTGCATGAATTCATAATACACAATCCACAGTTTGGATTGTTGGTGCTTTTTTTTCTCTTGTTAAATTAAGGATGTTTATTGAGTATATTATATCTCAGAGTGAAATATGCACTCAGCTGCTTTATGTGCACAAAACAAACCAGAAATGTTTTGTCTAAAGTCAGTGTGACCATTCCATTTTCCACCATGAGCTTACCTGTACATTTCTTTTCAGATGTGGTGGTGGGAGAAAAGAGATATGGGATATCTAGTGTAACACAATCATACAACTTCATCAGACATATTTGATATATGGAATAAATTATCTTAGATTCAACAATCACCATAAATTTAAGGAAGAATCAGGTTGTGGGAGAACACACCTGCACTCTTTGTTAAATATATAGCCAGATATCAACGTGTCCCAGTTGCTTAAATATGCAAAGTTATAATACACTTACTCTTTCACATTTCAACTATGAAACTTCTCAGTGAGATAAAATGAGTTACTGGGACACAAACAGGAAACCACATTTAAATATTATTCAAAACATGCTAATAAGAACAGCTGGAACCAATTATCCTGCATTCATTGTTAACAGGCTCTGTACTAATGAATGTGTATTATTTCATTACATTCACACAACACAAGAATATAAATACTTGATATAAATCACCCAGCTGGGACGCCTGGGTGGCTCAGTTGGTTAAGCGGCTGCCTTCGGCTCAGGTCATGATCCCAGCGTCCTGGGATCGAGTCCCACATTGGGCTCCTTGCTCGGCAGGGAGCCTGCTTCTCCCTCTGCCTGCATCTCTGTCTGCCTGTGCTCGCTCGCTCTCTCTCTCTCTCTAACTAATAAATAAATAAAATCTTTAAAAATTTTTTTTTAAATCACACAGCTAATAATTGGTGGCCTAACATCCAACCAACCAAGTGACCAAACAAACAAACAAAACACATAAAGAAAAACTGAAAAACCATAGCATTAATCAATATTGCACACAGACTCTTTGTATGACTTAATCTCTTCGAGCCTCAACTGTCTCATCAGACATATACATAATTGCGTTCATCTTCTAGGACACTTCTGCAAGATAATGAGATCATTATTTTGAAATGGCTAGCATTGTTCTGGACCCAGCATATATCACATAGCAAATAACATTAACAGTCTTCTCTATGCCTTTCTCTGAATAAGGAAAACAAAATGATCAAACTTGAGCAATTCAAAACTACAGGTAATATTTTTCAAAACATCAAAACAGGTTTTAAATAATTTAAGGAAAAGAGCCGTAAGATGGACAAAATAATAGAGAACACAATTATAGAGAAGTGTCTGAGTAGATAGAGGTCAGAGTGATAAAAAGGATGAGTTTATTTGACAGAAGAAACATGATTATTTAAAAAAAAAAATCAGTTTCTGAATAACCCTAAAAAGGAAGGCTAAGGAGTTAGAGTCTGTTGGTGGGCAGCTGAAATAGCACAGTGTTACAGAAAACCCAGCATTGTCACAGTATTTCATACAGAAAAATAAAATTTCCAAGGATGGTGACAAGGTGTGGATTGAACAGACAGCCACTGGCAGTTAAGTTAAAAGCAACTGAAAGTCACTGGAAGTCAATCTGGTTCATCAGCTTCTTATACGTATCTATTATTTATCAGAGGAAACATACACAGAGGCATGAATGTGTATATATAAATATATATTCATGCAATATTAAAATTAATATGTTTAATATGCATATAAATATTAATTCATATACTATAGTAGTTTAATATATATTCAATGAATATAAATTATATGTAAAACACAATTGAAAAATTAATAGCTTGTTACAACTCTTCTACTAACCTGAAACTGAGAAGATAGGGGTTGGGAGGATGGGTGAACTTGGTGATGGGTAGTAAAGAGGGCACGGATTCCATGGAACAATGGGTATTATACACAAATAATGAATCATGGAACACTACATCAAACTGATAATGTACTATATGGTGACTAACACAACAAAAAATGAGAAAAAAAATTAAAAAATTAAAAAAAATGAAACAGGGCTTTAGAATGTTTGTAGTTCTCAATTTTGATAAAAGGTGGGGAGAAATACAATAAGGTCTGACATTTTTAATTGTGAAGAAAAATAATCTGATTTAAACGAGACAGTCTAAAATCTAGCAGCTACCAGAAAAATCAACCTCATCATCGACTAATCTCCTCTCATTTTCCCCCATTAAAAGATGAGAACAACAAAATAAATGGCCTCAGAAAATCTCACCCAGGTGACTGAGTTCATTCTCATGGGAGTCTCAGATCGCCCAGACCTCCAGATTCCACTCTTCTTTGTTTCCTTGCTGATCTATGGGCTGACCATGGCAGGGAACCTGGGCATCATCACCCTCACCAGTGTTGACTCTCAGCTCCAAACGCCCATGTACTTCTTCCTCAGGCACTTGGCTATCATCAATCTTGGCGATTCTACTGTCATTGCCCCAAAAATGCTGGTAAACTTCTTGGTTACAAAGAAAACCATATCCTACTATGGTTGTGCAGCCCAGCTGGGAGGGTTCCTGGTTTTTATTGTTGCTGAGATTTTCATGCTGGCTGCAATGGCATATGATCGTTATGTGGCTATTTGCAACCCCCTGCTCTACATGGTGGTGGTCTCTCCACAGATGTGCTTACTGCTGGTGTCCCTCACTTACCTCTACAGTCTGACCACAGCACTGACTGTCTCCTCCTGTGTGTTCTCTGTGTCATACTGCTCTTCCAATGTAATCAACCATTTTTACTGTGATAATGTTCCTTTGTTGGCATTGTCCTGTTCTGATACCTACATCCCAGAAACAGCAGTATTTACCTTTTCAGGGACCAATTTGTTTTTCTCTATGATTATTGTTCTAACATCGTACTTCAACATTGTGCTTGCCATCTTAAGGATTCGTTCCTCAGAGGGCCGACGAAAAGCCTTTTCCACCTGTGCCTCTCACATGATGGCTGTCACTGTGTTCTATGGGACCCTTCTCTTCATGTATTTGCAACCAAGGTCCAACCACTCATTAGATACTGATAAAATGGCCTCTGTCTTCTACACCTTGGTGATACCAATGCTGAATCCCCTCATATACAGCCTGAGGAACAAGGATGTGAAGGATGCGTTGAAGAGATTCCTAAAGAACCCTTGTCAGACTTTCAAATTAAAGTAAATTTAAAACTACAATTGTCGGGGGGAGGAGTCAAGATGGCGGAGAAGTAGGAGGCTGAGACGACATCAGGCAGCAGGAGATCAGCTAGATAGCCTATCAAACCATTCCGAACACCTACAAATCCAAAGGAGATCGAAGAGAAGAAAAACAACAATTCTAGGAACAGAAAATCGACCACTTTCTGAAAGGTAGGACCAGCGGAGAAGTGAATCCAACGCGACGGGAAGATAGACCCCAGGGGGAGGGGCCGGCTCCCGGCAAGCGGCGGAGCACAAAATCAGAACTTTTAAAAGTCGGCTCCACGGAGGGACATCGCTCCAGAGGCTAAACTGGGGTGAAGACCTCGTGGGGACAGCGTGGACTCAGGTCCCACGGGGTCACAGAAGGATCGGGGGTGTCTGAGTGTCGCAGAGCTCACAGGTATGAGAGCGGGGAAGCCGGCTGCGGAGACAGAGCCGAGGTTTCCTAGTGGTCTGTGACACGGACCGGTGCTCTGTGGCACTGGCCGGTGCTCTGTGCGAGGCGTCCCCACAAGATCCGGGGAGACTCCGACCCGGGAGAGCTCAGGGATCTACGGGCTCCGGAGACTCCAGGTGGGACTCTGCCAGAGACAGAGACGCTTGGTCACAGGCTGGGTGAGCTCGGAGCACTCCCAGAAGCCAGGGAGACGGGACTGCTTAGGCTCGATTTTCTCTAAGCGCGGTCTGCAGGCGCGCGCGGTCTACGGGTACGCGCAGTGTCGGCGGGCCCGGGGGGTTTGCGGGCCTGCGGTGTCTGCTGGCGCGCGGTGTCTGCGGGCGGACGCGCGCGCGCACTCTCCGGCGCAAATGTGGGCGAGGGAGACTGGAGGGATTAAATGCTTTTCCCTGAAGGCGCGCTGAAGACTGGGGCCCCTAGCTCTCGGCTCCTCTGAACCGGAGATTGGGAGGCCGCCATTGTCATTCCCGTCCTCCAGAACTCTACAGAAAGCGCGTTCAGGGAACAAAAGCTCCTGAAAGCAAACCTGAGAGGATTACATAGCCCGGCCCCTGGTAAGGGCGGTGCAACTCCGCCTCGGGCAAAGACACCTGAGAATCACTACAACAGGCCCCTCCCCCAGAAGAACAAAGAAATACAGCCAAGACCAACTTCACTTAACAAGGAGAACAGCGGATTCTTATCTGGACAAAATGACAAGGCGGAAAAACTCACCACAAAAAAAAGAGCAGGAGACAGGACCGAAGGCTAGGGACTTAATCAATACAGACATTGGTAATATGTCAGATCTGGAATTCAGGATGACGATTCTCAAGGTTCTAGCCGGGCTCGAAAAAGGCATGGAAGATATTAGAGAAACCCTGTCAGGAGAAATAAAAACCCTTTCTGAAGAAATAAAAGAAATAAAGTCTAATCAAGTTGAAATAAAAAAACTATTAATGAGGTGCAATCAAAAATGGACGCTCTTACTGCTAGGATAAATGAGGCAGAAGACAGAATTAGTGATATAGAAGACCAAATGGCAGGGAATAATGAAGCAGACCAAAAGAGAGACAATCAACTACTGGACCACGAGGGGAGAATTCGAGAGATAAGTGATGCCATAAGACGAAACAACATTAGAATAATTGGGATTCCAGAAGAAGAAGAAAGAGAAATAGGAGCAGAAGGTATACTGGAGAGGATTATTGTAGAAAATTTCCCTAATATAGCAAGGGGAACAAGCATCAAAATCCAGGAGGCGCAGAGAACACCTCTCAAAATCAGTAGGAACCGACCCACACCCCGCCATCTAATAGTAAAATTTACAAGTCTTAGTGACAAAGAGAAAATCCTGAAAGCAGCACGGGACAAGAAGCCTGTAACGTACAATGGTAAAAATATTAGATTGGCAGGAGACTTATCCACAGAGACCTGGCAGGCCAGAAAGAACTGGCATGATATATTCAGAGCACTAAACGAGAAAAACATGCAGCCAAGAATACTTTATCCAGCTAGGTTATCATTGAAAATAGAAGGAGAGATTAAAAGCTTCCAGGACAAACAAAAACTGAAAGAATTTGTAAACACCAAACCAGCTCTACAGGAAATATTGAAAGGGGTCCTCTAAGCAAAGAGAGACCCTAAAAGTATTACCAGAAAGGAACAGAGACATTATACAGTAACAATCACCATACAGGCAATACAATGGCACTAAACTCATATCTCTCAATAGTTACCCTGAATGTAAATGGGCTAAATGCCCCAATCAAAAGACACAGGGTTTCAGAATGGATAAAAAAACAAAACCCATCCATATGCTGCCTACAAGAAACTCATCTTAGACCTGAAGACACCTCCAGATTGAAAGTGAGGGGGTGGAAAACAATTTACCATGCTAATGGACATCAGAAGAAAGCTGGGGTGGCAATCCTTATATCAGATCAATTAGATTTTAAGCCAAAGACTAGAATAAGAGATGAGGAAGGACACTATATTATACTCAAAGGGTCTGTCCAACAAGAAGATCTATCAATTTTAAATATCTATGCCCCTAACATGGGAGCAACGAACTATATAAACCAATGAATAACAAAATCAAAGAAACACATTGACAAGAATACAATAATAGTTGGAGACTTTAACACACCCCTCACTGAAATGGACAGATCATCCAAGCAAAAGATCAACAAGGAAATAAAGGTCTTAAATGACACACTGGACGAGATGGACATCACAGATATATTCAGAACATTCTACCCTAAAGCAACAGAATACACGTTCTTCTCTAGTGCCCATGGAACATTCTCCAGAATAGATCACATCCTGGGTCATAAATCAGGTCTCAACAGGTATCAAAAGATTGGGATCATTCCCTGCATATTTTCAGACCACAATGCTCTGAAGCTAGAACTCAATCACAAGAGGAAATGTGGAAAGAGCACAAATACATGGAGGCTCAACAGCATCCTTCTAAAAAATGAATGGGTCAACCAAGAAATTAAAGAAGAATTGAAAAAAACCATGGAAACAAATGATAATGAAAACACAACGGTCCAAAATCTGTGGGACACAGCAAAGGCAGTCCTGAGAGGAAAATATATAGCGATACAAGCCTATCTCAAGAAACAGGAAAGGTCTCAAATACACAACCTAACCCTACACCTCAAGGAACTCGAGAGAGAACAACAAAGAAAGCCTAAACCCAGCAGGAGAAGAGAAATAATAAAGATCAAAGCAGAAATCAATGAAATAGAAACCAAAAAAAACAATAGAACAAATCAATGAAACTAGGAGCTGGTTCTTTGAAAGAATTAATAAGATTGATAAACCCCTGGCCAGACTTATCCAAAAGAAAAGAGAAAGGACCCAAATAAATAAAATCATGAATGAAAGAGGAGAGATCACAACCAACACCAAAGAAATACAAACAATCATAAGAACATATTATGAACAACTCTATGCCAACAAATTCGACAATCTGGAAGAAATGGATGCTTTCCTAGAGACATATAAACTGCCAAAACTGAACCAGGAAGAAATAGAAAACCTGAATAGGCCCATAACCAGTAAGGAGATTGAAACAGTCATCCAAAATCTCCAAACAAACAAAAGCCCAGGGCCAGATGGCTTCCCAGGGGAATTCTACCAAACATTTAAAGAAGAATTAATTCCTATTCTCCTGAAACTGTTCCAAAAAATAGAAATGGAAGGAAAACTTCCAAACTCATTTTATGAGGCCAGCATCACCTTGATCCCCAAACCAGACAAGGATCCCATCAAAAAAGAGAATTACAGACCAATATCCTTGATGAACACAGATGCGAAAATTCTCACCAAAATACTAGCCAATAGGATCCAACAGTACATTAAAAGGATTATTCACCACGACCAAGTGGGATTTATTCCAGGGCAGCAGGGTTGGTTCAACATCCGCAAATCAATCAATGTGATACAGTACATTAACAAAAGAAAAAACAAGAACCATATGATACTCTCAATAGATGCTGAAAAAGCATTTGATAAAGTGCAACATCCCTTCCTAATCAAAACTCTTCAAAGTGTAGGGATAGAAGGCACATACCTCAATATTATCAAAGCCATCTATGAAAAACCCACGGCAAGTATCATTCTCAATGGAGAAAAACTGAGAGCTTTTCCGTTAAGGTCAGGAACACGGCAGGGATGTCCGCTATCACCACTGCTATTCAACATAGTACTAGAAGTCCTAGCCTCAGCAATCAGACAACAAAAAGAAATTAAAGGCATCCAAATCGGCAAAGAAGAAGTCAAACTATCGCTCTTTGCAGATGATATGATTCTATATGTGGAAAACCCAAAAGGCTCCACTCCAAAACTGCTAGAGCTTGTACAGGGATTCAGTAAAGTGTCAGGATATAAAATCAATGCACAGAAATCAGTTGCATTTCTTTGCACCAACAACAAGACACAAGAAAGGGAAATTAAGGAGTCAATCCCATTTACAATTACACCCAAAACCATAAGATACCTAGGAATAAACCTAATGAAGGAGGCAAAGAATCTATACTCAGAGAACTATAAAGTACTCATGAAAGAAATTGAGGAAGACACAAAGAAATGGAAAAATGTTCCATGCTCATGGATTGGAAGAATAAACATTGTGAAAATGTCTATGCTACCTAAAGCTATCTACACATTTAATGCAATGCCTATCAAAATCCCTTCTAATTTTTTCAAAGAAATGGAACAAATAATCCTAAAATTTATATGGAACCAGAAAAGACCTCGAATAGCCAAAGGAATATTGAAAAAGAAAACCAAAGTTGGTGGCATCACAATTCCCGACTTCAAGCTCTACTAAAAAGCTGTCATCATTAAGACAGTATGGTACTGGCACAAAAACAGACACATAGATCAATGGAACAGATTAGAGAGCCCAGAAATAGACCCTCAACTCTATGGTCAACTAATCTTCGACAAAGCAGGAAAGAACATCCAATGGAAAAAGGATAGCCTCTTCAACAAATGGTGTTGGGAAAATTGGACAGCCACATGCAGAAAAATGAAATTGGACCATTTCCTTACACCACACATGAAAATAGACTCAAAATGGATGAAGGATCTCAACGTGAGAAAGGAATCCATCCAAATCCTTGAGGAGAACACAGGCAGCAACCTCTTCGACCTCAGCCGCAGCAACTTCTTCCTAGGAACAACGCCAAAGGCAAGGGAAGCAAGGGAAAAAATGAACTATTGGGACTTCATCAAGATCAAAAGCTTTTGCACAGCAAAGGAAACAGTCAACAAAACCAAAAGACAACTGACAGAGTGGGAAAAGATATTTGCAAATGACATATCAGATAAAGGGCTAGTATCTAAAATCTACAAAGAGCTTAGCAAACTCAACACCCAAAGAACAAATAATCCAATCAAGAAATGGGCAGAGGACATGAACAGACATTTCTGCAAAGAAGACATCCAGATGGCCAACAGACACATGAAAAAGTGCTCCATATCACTGGGCATCAGGGAAATACAAATCAAAACCACAATGAAATACCACCTCACACCAGTCAGAATGGCTAAAATGAACAAGTCAGGAAATGACAGATGCTGGCGAGGATGTGGAGAAAGGGGAACCCTCCTACACTGTTGGTGGGAATGCAAGCTGGT
>ML111876.1:27008-55267 GCA_003697995.1 Taxidea taxus jeffersonii
ATCACTGGGCATCAGGGAAATACAAATCAAAACCACAGTGAGATACCACCTCACACCAGTCAGAATGGCTAAAATGAACAAGTCAGGAAATGACAGATGCTGGCGAGGATGTGGAGAAAGGGGAACCCTCCTACACTGTTGGTGGGAATGCAAGCTGGTGCAACCACTCTGGAAAACAGCATGGAGGTTCCTCAAAAAATTGAAAATAGAGCTACCTTATGACCCAGCAATTGCACTACTGGGTATCTATCCTAAAGATACAAACGTAGTGATCCAAAGGGGCACGTGTACCCGAATGTTTATAGCAGCAATGTCCACAATAGCCAAGTTATGGAAAGAACCTAGATGCCCATCAACAGATGAATGGATAAAGAAGATGTGGTATATATATACGATGGAATACTATGCAGCCATCAAAAGAAATGAAATCTTACCATTTGCGATGACATGGATGGAACTAGAGCGTATTATGCTTAGCGAAATAAGTCAACTGGAGAAAGACAACTACCACATGATCTCCCTGATATGAGGAAGTGGAGATGCAACGGGGGTGGGAGTTAAGGTGGTAGGAAAAGTAAAAATGAAAGAAGATGGGATCGGGAGGGAGAAAAACCAAAAGAGACTCTTAATGTCATAAAACAAACTGAGGGGGTTGGGGGGAAGAGGGGTTGGGTGAGGGTGGTGGGGTTACATCATATGTTTAAATAAAGCTTAAATAAAGTAAAAAAAAAAAAACTACAATTGTCTTCATTTAAGACAACCTCTGGAAAGTTAATCTGCTCCTGAAAAACTAATCTCTGTTAAACACAGAGGCAATAGTTAAAAATTACATGGATTTCAATGGGAAGATCTTAACCCTTTCTATTCCAACCTCAAATATCCAACTATCCTCAACACAAAGATGTATTAGTTGACCAAGGAAAGTAGTAAACAATAGTTCCAAAATAAATACATTTTAAAGTGCAACACAACTTGCTACTGGGTTTTTATAATTTCTAGTCAAGGATGAGAAAGTCTGAGACTCGAGGAAGGAATGTGAGAACCGTTTCTTGGAATATGGTTGAGTCAGGTAATCCTACTTGCCATAGATCTGTTCTTTTCAACTATTAAAAGTTTTATTTTTCCTTTTTGGTGTATTTTGTGTTTCAATTTCTTAACATTTTTGAATCCATTTTTATCTTGCACTTAAATTTGAATAACAGAAAAAGAAGTCTTCAGGTCAGAATAAAAACTAAATAAAATAATGCTTAGTGGCACCTGGTTGGCTCGGATGGTTGGGCTTCTACCTTCAGTTCAGATCATGATCTCCTGGTCCTGGGATTGAGCCCCACCCCACGTCTGGCTCTCAGCTCAGCTGGAAGTCTACTTCTCCCTCTCCCTCTAACTCTACCTCTCCCCTTGCTTGTGCTCTCTCTGTCTCTGTCTCTTTTTAAATGAATAAATGGAATCTTTAAAAAAAAAAAAAGCTTATACATACATCAAAATAGAACATTTAGCAAAACAGAAAAAGGAAGCATACAAATGGGGATTCTACTTTTTAAATGCTCTCATGTGCTATATGTACCCAAAGCAAAATGTTGATATCTATCCTGATATGATATAAAATTAATATTCTCCATGTCATATTATCAGAGCAAACACTATGGTATAGAGTTCATTGTCTGTGTTATGGATTTATAACAGCAAATTTCATTACTTTTAACATTTTTATTTAGTGGGTTTTGGAGTAAAGTGTTATTAGAACAAAAATAAACAGTGTCTTCAAAGTGACACCAACTCTCAAGGACACTAGGATCAAAAAACAAAAAACAAAAAAAAATTAACAGTCATTATGTGCCATAGCTTCTTCTGTACATGTAAAATGTTCCTAATTTACAATATCGTAAGGGACACTAGTCAAGGCATGCAAGTCAGAGAATATCTGGAAATAAACTAGATGTGAAATTATCAGGGATTCTGAAATAAGGCAAATATAGAAACCAGGACACTCAGATCCATTAGAATCAATTTCTAATTTTAGTCATAAATAAACAGCAAAGCTGAAAATAAAGTCACACTATATGATGGATACTTATGTTCTCTTTTTTCTATGAAAGCATGTTTACAGTTCTAGGGATTTGGACATGGGCATCTATGGTGGGTAAGTGAGGGCACATTATTCTGCCTAAAACATCTACATTTATATTGACATGTATTCTATAACTAGGCAATCTAAAATCTTACACCTATCTCATTCATTAGTATTTGATGGGATAATCTCTCAAAAATTTGCATACTATAACCCTTTCTGCACATATTAGCTACAAAATTTATCCTAAACAAACTACATACAAAGTCCTCTTTGATTGAAGGATAAGCTAAAATCATTTGGTTTAAAGGTAACAAAGTGTATGCACACATACACAAGTGCTTACATATCACTAGAACACATTTATCAGAAATGAATCAACCCAATCAACCAATCAGGCAGCCACACCAGCCCAGTACCAGTTGTGCATGGAGTAATGCAGGGAAGATAATTTATATGGCAACTTTGATCTCCAACTGATCAAAGCTTACCCTGTCAGATGTTAAGGCACCTGTACTTCTAGCTTATCCCTGACTAAATGCTCTGGAGGTTCCATGGCTTTTGTGTCCATATAGTGACAACAAAATTCCCCTGGTGGTGAAGGACAGAGAAGATGCAAGACACAGCCATAAAGCAAGGTCTGACAACACCTGTGAAAGTTAGGGCACACTTCAAACAGCACCACAGGACCCCTCCTTCTCCAGCTGCCACAAAAGCAGTTGACCTGATTCCATATATAGGGATGCTCTAAGCAGAGAACATTACAAGTGCATAATCTTGTGTGACAGACACTGAATCCTTTTAAGACCACGAAAATAAGAAAAACCATCAAAGTTTCCCAAAATCAACATAGTAAATGCCTTTCATGAATTTTAACCCCAAAACTTACTGAAGGACTATTTTCACAGCAGCTCATTTTGTGTTGAAGCACCATAATCACATATCCCAATATTTTGCTTATGGCCCAAGACATATGTCTGGTACAAAATGTTTCCTACAATATCAGTAATAATAAAACATAACAGAAATCGTCATGTTTCTGAATATTTTGTTTCAATTCAAAAGTTAAACTGAGGAATTGTAAAGCTTCCAATGGAGATTTTCTTTTCTCTTAAGGTCTAGATAAGCTTGGTTTGAGTTATAAATGCCATCTCCCTGCAAGTTCATAAGCCTTCACCAGATGTCTACGTGCCATGGGTCACATCTATCATCTCTGCTTTCCAAATGGCTCTTTCCACTAGCCACCTCCATGGATAGGAAAAATTACTTTCAAAGAAACCATTCAAAAAAGAAGTAGAAATCAGTGCAGGTATGGGTGACAGGAGACAGGACAGAAGTTTGTATGGTGGCATCTGGTCTACTTAAGTTACAGACACTCACCTACAACACCACAAAATAATACCCCACTGCTCTTCTTAAATTCCCAGATTTAAATCTTCTGTTGGCTCCTTGTCTTACTCCTTCTCTTTGTACGACCCTTTTTTGTTTTCTCTTTGTGTCTCAATGAAGGATATAGAATTTTTCTTTCCTTCTATTAAACAGAGCTACTACTTATGAAGTTTGATATCCTTCCATAAGTTATGCCCCATGTCACTGTTCCAAGCTTCCCTTTAGGATTGGTTTTGACTCCTTCAATATTTATAAAGCTATTTTTATGAACAATCATTATTTCAGTTAGAAAAATGTTGTTCACAAAAACAGTTTTTATGGCACTCTTAGCTCACAAAATGTAAAAGACATTGGGTTAACTAAAATATAAATATGAAATATCTACTTCTGAAAAAAATATACAATGGAATATTACTCAGCCACCAAAAAAGTGAGATCTTTTAATTTGTGACAACATAGAAAGACCTAGAAGGATTATGCTAAGTACAATAAATTCAAGAAAGGAAGATACTATGTGATTTCACTTGTGGACTATAAAAACAATACAAATGAGCAACAACAACAACAAAAAAAGAAACAAATTCTTAAATACAGAGAACAAACTTGTGGTTTCCAGAAAGAAAACAGGTGAGGAAATGAGCAAAATAGATAAAGGAGATTAAGAGATATAAACTTCCAGTTATAAAATAGATAAGTCACAGATACTGAAAGTACTCTACAGAGAATATAGTCTATATTATAAGAGCATTTTGTGGTGACAGCTCATGACTGTAGTTAGCATCGTGAGCCCTGAATAACATACAGAATTATAGAATCAATATGTAATACATCTGAAACTAATAAAGAAGTGTGTGTTCATTATACTTAAATTTAAAAAAAGCATGTAACCACAGAAGCAGTGTGAGTTGTAATTGTTGGAAGAGGTTACTAATGATTTCTTAAAAGTACTTTGAAATGCATATTGATCTAGTAATTTACTGAATTATAAAGGTTATTAATGTTTATGCAATAATAAAAGTGATTAAGATACAGGCTGAGATTATATTCTATTAATTTAAAATCTTAATGAAATATGTAAATAAGGTCCTTTCATGTTAAGATATGGATGCCTAAAACATTGCTTATTGATCACAGAATAATTAAAATTGGGGGCAAACTGGTAGTTTCTGGATCTCTGTTGTAATCATTTTTCTCTTTTTTTCCTCTCTCACAATTTTTCAGCACTCTATACATTTCATGTTTTGACCACTGGAGCTACAAATTCTGAAACAGAAAGACAGTGTAGGAGGCACTCAGGGCTGGCACACAGGGGTGAAGAATGGCGCACACAAGGAGGGGCTGTGCCTCCACAGAGTGGCCAGGCTACAGCTCAGCCATTTCTCCGCACCTGCCAGGAAGATGAGAAGTCAGCTAGACAGACACCCAGGAGGAAAAGCAGGATTTGGAAGTCACCCTCCCCCACTCTGCTATAAGGTGTGTTAGTGTTTTGTCACCTTAACAAATACTTTATTAGAATTTTCAATGTGATAGGCATTCAAATAGTTTCATTACATTAAAATTAATGTACACATGTCTCCATTATAATCTCTAAACTTCTCAATTGGCATGGATTATACCTAGTGCATTTTCCTATTTCCAATCCAGATCAATATTTGAATTCTTTTAAAAAAGTAATTATACCAAGTAAGACAGTTTTAGCTCTATAAAATTAAATTGGATTTAATTATTTGTTGTAACATTTACCATGTGCGCCAGTGGTACATATTCATAAGCTGGATGTCCAGAGCACAAAAATGCTTGGATACTGATGGTGGGATATGCATTTATGAAAGAAATCTTTAAGTAGAACCAACTTATTTAAATAAATTAAATGTACTTATTTTTCCCAAGTCAAGGATGCAAGAGATACACTGCAGGCATGTTCATTCATGGGTCAGGGGACACACACACACAAAGTAGTTACTTGTGGTGATGCACGTAGAAGTATAAATGAATAAATTTCAAAATATACAGTTGAGTGAGAATCTTGAAGTATCAAAAATAAGTTATATAAGAGCATTGTATACACTGTAAAACATATATTCTCTTTATAAAATTACATTTCATTTTAAGAACATATATCAACTTTTTTTAGGAGAGCTAGTTGTGTAGGGAAAGGAAACTGAAGCAGAGGTGAGAATAAGGAAGAGGAGGAAAAAGGAGTTGGAAAAGTTGGGGTAGATGAAGTACAATGCTTTAATAAAATGGGTTAACACAAAACATTTCATGTTTACTTAATGAAAGATGAAACAAAAGTGTAAGAATAGTAATCAAAGTAAAATATAGTAAATGTACTCCATTTCTATCAATGCCATGTTCAATTGGCTTTATCTGGATCAATCATTTGTCCTGTCTGTGTACATTTTTATAGAGCACAGTATATTTTTAAATATATTTGTTTAAAATTTAAATTCAATTAATTAACATATAATGTGTTATTTGTTGAAGGGTACAGGTCTGTGATTCATCAGTTTTCCATAATACTCAGTGCTTATTACAAAGCATATCTTCCCTAATGCCAATCACCCAGTTACCCTGTCCCCAAAACCCCATCCTCTCCAGCAACCCTCAGTTTATTTCCTAAGATTAAGAGTCTCTTATGATTTGTCTCCCTCTCTGGTTTCATCTTGTTTCATTTTTTTCTCTCTTCCCCCATGATCCTCTGCCTTGTTTCATAAATTCCTCATGTCAGTGAGATTCTATGATAGTTGTCTTTCTCTAATTGACTAATTTTGCTTAGCATAATACTCTAGTTCCATCTATGTCATTGTAAAAGGCAAGATTTCATTTTTGATGGCTGTGTAATATTCCTCTCTCTCTGTGTGTGTGTGTGTGTGTGTGTGTAACACATCTTCTTTATCCATTCATCTGTTGATGGACATCTAAGCTCTTTCCATAGTTTGGTTATTGTGAACATTGCTTCTACAAACACTGGAGTGCAGGTGGCCCTTCAGAGCACTACATTTGTATCTTTGAGATAAATACCAAGTAGTGCAATTGCTGGATCATAGAGTAGCTCTATTTTCAACTTTTTGAGGAGACTCCGGACAGTTTTCCAGAATGGCTACAACAGCTTGCATTACCACCAACAGTGTAGGAGTGTTCCCCTTTCTCATCTTTGCCATCATCTGTCATTTCCCGACTTGTTAATTTTAGCCATCTTGACTGGTGTGAGGTGGTATCTCACTGTGGTTTTGATTTGTATTTTCTTGATACTGAGTGATATTGAGGACTTTTTCATGTGTCTTTTGGCCATTTGGATGTCTTCTTTGAGAAATGGCTGGGAGAAATGTCTGTTCATGTCTTCTGCACATTTCTTGATTGGATTATTTGTTCTTTGGGTGTTGAATTTGATAAGTTCTTTATAGATCTTTGATATGAGCCCCTTATCTGATATGTCATTTGCAAATATCTTCTCCCATTCTGTTAGTGTCTTTTGGTTTTGTTGACTGTTTCCTTTGCTGTACAAAAGCTTTGTATCTTGATGAAATCCCAATAGTTCCTCTTTGCTGTTGTTTCCCTCGCCTTTGGAGACATGTATAGCAAGAAGTTGCTGTGGCCAAGGTTGAAGAAGTAGCTGCCTATGTTCTCCTCAAGGATTTTGATGGATTCCTGTTTCACATTTAGGTCCTTCATCCATTTTGAGTCTATTCTTGTGTGTGCTGTAAGGAAATGGTCCAGTACCATTCTTCTGCATGTGGTTGTCCAATTTCCCCAAGACCACTTGCTGAAGAGATTGTCTTTTTTCCATGTCTGGATTCTCTATTCTGTTCCATTGATCTATGTGTCTGTCTTTGTGTCAGTACCATACTGTCTTGATGATTACAGTTTTGTAATATAGCTTGAAGTCAGGCATTGTCATGCCGCCAGCTTTGGTTTTCTTTTTCAACATTCCTTTGGCCATTTGGGGTCTTTTCTGGTTCCATATAAATTTTAGAATTATTTGTGCCACTTCTGTGAAAAAGCTGATGGTATTTTGATAGGGATTGCATTGAATGTGTAGATTGCTCTAGGAAGCATAAACTTTTTAACAATATTTTTTCTTCCAATCCATGAGCATGAAAAATTTTTCTATTTCTTTGTGTCTTCCTCAAATTCTTTCATGAACATTCTATGGTTTTCTGAGTACAAATCCTTTGCCTCTTTGGTTAGGTTTATTTCTTGGTATCTTGTGGTTTTGGGTGCATTTGTAAGTGGGATCAACTCCTTAATTTCTCTTTCCTGTCTCATTGTTGCTGTATAGAAATACAACTGATTTCTGTGCATTGAATTTATATATTGCCACTTTATTGAATTCCTGTATAGGTCCTAGCAACTTTGGGGTAGAGTCTTTTGGGTTTTCCACATAGAGTATCATGTCATCTGTAGAAAGTAAGAGTTTGACTTATTTGCTAATTCAGATTCCTTTATTTCTTTTTGTTGTCTGATTACTGAGGATAGGACCTCATACTATGTTGAACAGCAGTGGTGATGGTGGACATCCCTGCCACATTCCTGACTTTAGGGGAAAAAACTCAGTTTTTCCCCATTGAGAATGATATTCACTGTGAGTTCTTCAAAGATGGATTCATGATGTTGAGGTATGTACCCTCTATCCCTACACTGTGAAGAGTTTTAATCAAGAAAGGATGCTGTACTTTCTCAAACGCTTTTTCTGCATCTATTAAGAGGATCACAGGGCTCTTGTCCTTTCTTTTTTTGGAGTGCATGGATATTGATTGATTTACAGATATTGAGTCAAACTTTCAGCCCAGAAATAAATCCCACGTGGTTAAACTAAAAAATCTTTTTATTCTACTGTTAGATCCTATTGTCTAGTATTTTGGTGAGAAATTTTGCATTCATGTTCAACAGAGATATTGTTCTGTAATTCTCCTTTTTGGTGGGGTCATTTCCTGGTTTGGAGATAATGTTGTCCTTATAAAATGTGTTTGGAAGTTTTCCTTCCATTTCAACTTTTTGAAAAGATTCAGAAGAAAAGGTATTAATTCTTTAAATGTTGTGGTAGAATTCCCCTGGGAAACCATTTGGCTCTAGGCTCCTGTTTGTTGGGAGATTTTTGATTATTGCTTCAATTTCTTGCTGGTAATGGTTCTGTTCAGGTTTTCTGTTTCTTCCTGGCTCAGTTTTAGTAGTTTATATGTCTCTAGGATTGCATCCATTTCTTCCAGATTGCCTAATTTGTTGGCATATAGTTGTTCATAATATGTTCTTATAAGTGTTTGTATTTTTCTTCAGTGTTGGTTGTGATCTCTCCTCTTTCATTCATGATCTTATTTAATTGGGTCCTTTTTCTTTTCTTTTTGATAAGTCTGGTCAGAGGTTTATCAATTCTATCAATTCCTTCAAAGAACCAGCTCCTAGTTTCATTGATTTGTTCTACTGTTCTTTTGGTTTTTATTTCATTGATTTCTGCTCTGATCTTTCTTATTTCTTTTCTCCTGCTGAGTTTAGGTTTTATTTGCTGTTTTTTCTCTAACTCCTTTAGGTGTAGGGTTACGTTGTATATTTGAGATAATTCTTGTTTCTTGAGAAAGGCTTGTATTGCTATATACTTCCCCCTTAGGACTGCCTGTGTTGCATCCCAAAGATTTTGAATATTTGTGTTTTCATTTTCATTTGTTTCCATGAATTTTTAAATTATTCTTTAATTTCCTGGTTGACCTATTCATTCTTTAATAGGATGCTCTTTAGCCTCCATGTATTTGAGTTCTTTCCAACTTTTCTCTGTGATTGAGTTCCACTGTCAAAGCATTGTGGCCTGAAAATATGTAAGGAATGATCTCAATTTTTTTGTACCAGTTGAGACCTGGTTTGTGACCCAGGATGCGATCTTTTCTGGAGAAAGTTCCATGTGCACTTGAGAAGAATGCATATTCTGTTGCTTTGAATAAAATATTCTGAATATATCTGTGAAGTCCATTTGGTCCAATGTGCCATTTAAAACCCTTATTTCCTTTTTGATCTTCTGCTTAGATGATCTCTCCATTTCAGTGAGGGGGGAGTTAGAGTCCCCTACCATTATTGCATTATTATTGTTGTATTCTTTATATATTGTTATAATTGGCTTATATAATTGGTTGTTTCTGCATTAGGGAGATAAATATTTGCAATTGTTAGATTCTTAAATTATTATATGATATCCTTCCACATCTCTTGTTACAGTCTTTGGTTTAAAATCTAATCTGACAGAAGGATTGCCACCCTAGCTATCTTTTGATGTCCATTAGCGTGATAAGTGGTTTTCCACTCCCTCACTTTAAATCTGGAGGTGTCTTTGGGTCTAAAATGAGTCTCTTTCAGACAGAATATTGATGGCTCTTGTTTTTGTTTATTTGTTTGTTTGTTTTTTAATCTAACCTGATATCTTGTGTCTTTTGATTAGGGCATTTAGCCCATTTACATTCTGGGTAACTATTGAAAGATATACACAGTACTGTCTGTCACTGTTACTGTATATTGTCTCTCTTCCTTTCTATGTTACTTTTGGGCTTTCTGTTTGCTAAGAGGACCTCTTTCAATATTTCTTGTATGGCTGGTTTGGTGATCACAAATTCTTTCAGTTTGTTTGCATTCAAACTTTTTTATCACTCCTTCTATTTCAAATGACATCTTAGCTGGATAAAGTATTTTTTGTCACATATTTTTCTAGTTTAGTGCACTGAATATATCATGCCAGTCCTTTCTGGCCTGCCAGGTCTCTGTGGATAAGTCTGCCGCCAATCGACTATTTCTAACCTTGTAGATTATTGACCTCTTGTCCCAAGCTGCTTTTAGGATTTTCTCTTTGTCTTTGAGAATTGAAAGTTTCACTATTATGTGTCAGGGTGTTGACCTATTTTTATTGATTTTGAAGAGGGTTCTCTGTGCCTCCTGGATTTTGATGCCTGTTTCCTTCCCCAGATTAGAGAAGTTCTCCACTATCATTTGCTCCAATATACTTTCTGCCCCTCTCTCTCTCTCACCATGTTCGGGGATCCCATTTATTCTAATATTTTTTCACTTTATGGTATCACTTATCTCTCAGATTCTCCCCTCATGATCTATTAGTTGTTTACCTCTCTTTTTCTTAGCTTCTTTATTTTCCATCTTTTGGTCTTCTATATTACTAATTTTCTCTTCTGTCTCACTCATCCTAGCAGATAGAGCTTCCATTTTTTGTTGCATCTCATTAATAGTCTTTTTGGTTTCAACTTGGTTTGATTTGAGTTCTTTTATTTCTCCAGAAAGGGATTCCACTGTTTTCTCTGCTTTTTTCAAGCCCAACTAGTATCTTTATAATCATTATTCTGAACTCTAGTTCCAATATCTTACTAATGTCCATATTGATTAGGTCCATATTGATTAGGTCAGTACTGCCTCCTGTTCTTTTTCTTTTTTTTTTTTTTTGAGGTGAGTTAATTTTTCTGTCTTGTCATTCTTGCAGGAAATGGTTTTCTATTCATAGAGTTACAGCTATTCTCTTCTTCAATCTCTGGTTGGGTTCTCAAGTGTTCGGAATGGTTTGCTACCTATCTAGCTGAATTCCTGAGACCAGACAAAATTTAGGTTTCCTACTTTTCTGCCCTCTTGGATTCCTGCCCTGTCCATGCACATTTAAACAGACAAAATTTAAGTACTTCAAATAAATGAGATGATATCTATTTCCATTTGGTCCCTATTACTTTGTCTTTCATTCATAAAGTCAATGAGGATAGAATCAGATTCTAGCAATTTTATTAAAATAAAAATTAGCAAAATATTGGTGTACATTTAATAAAATGAATAAAATTCAAAAACATATAGTTGAGTGAGAACATTTAGATATAAAAATGAGCTACACAAAATGTTGTGTACTTTAAAATGTATATTATATTTACTTTATAAACTGCATTCCATGTTAAGGACATCTATTAACTTTTAAAAGGAGATTCATACCTATTACGGAAAAGAAACAGAAGTAGACATGGGAAATTAGTACTGAGCATGCACATGGGATGTGGAATTAGGGTATCATTAACTCAATTTACTCCCTTAGTTTAGAAAAAGAAATAAAAATAGGAGCCACACATATATTCATAATTTTAATCCCTTCTGAATCCTCTAACATACTATAGGACATATTTAAAAGTTTTGTTTTTATCCTCAGATATAAAACATGGAAGAAGACTTTGTGAAAATTCTGAAAGTTTGTGTGATTTATAGATGATTAAAGCATATAAGACATAATCTGCTTAAAACCAGATATACTGAATACAATAAAAATAACAACTAAGGAAAGTAGGTGAATTGTTTATGTAAAAAGACATTTCCTCAACAGGGGAATCAAAGTTACTCTGAATAATTAGCAAAGACCAGTGATATCGTTTCCCACTCTCAGATGATTTGGGAATAACCAAGAATTGCTTTCAAGTTCCCAAGGGGAGTGTCTCAAAGGAAGGAGATGTTCATAAATTCTTCTGACAGCAGTCAAACTGGTAATTACACAAGGGAACATGAAGGTAGTCCTCACTTAAGGTTAGTAGATGCTACTGATTATAATGATCACTAGATTAGTTGCAGTGATGATTTTTGATACCTACCTTCCATTTAAATGACAGTTATAAGTATAGTCACCAATGCCAGACTCAGTACATTACATTATGCATATTAATATTATCTTTTAATAACTAGGTTTTCTGGAATAATGATATATGTTTACTACTATGAGTATGTTCTTTGAAGGTGGTAAGTGACCTCATTTTCTATTTGTTACTATTTCTACATTTATATAGAGAGTCTAGACAATATATATGGTGAAGGGAGAGTAAGCGTTTTTGCAAACTCAACTTAGAATCCTCCTCCTTCCTTCTTAGTCTTTCTCTCTCCTTTTGATAAGAGTGCAATGTTCTCAATTTGACCAACCTATTTATTCAGTTGAGGTTATTTACAAAATGTTATAGAATATTTAGTTGAGATTGGGTGTTTGCACAAGAGATATCTTTGGTTTCCATGCCCATTCCCTAGGTCCTGCTACACCTCTGGAGTTTCTGCTTCCATTTGAAAAAAGTCAGGTTTGATCTTCATTTTGTTGCAGTTTGTTTCTTTCCAGGAAGTGCTTAGGAATGAATGATGGGAATCAGGCCACATAAATATTTATTCAGTTGAGTTTGGAAAGAATGCCAGGGATTTGCAAAATCACAATAAAATGGATGTTAGAATGAAGAGATTTACCAAACTGTCCAAACTGCTGTGGAATAGTAATTTCTTTGGGTATAATTTTTGTAGCTTGAGGTATTTGACTCTGTCATTTGTTTGGTTGCTGTTAATGAATATTTGTTATTGCTTTGCTATAAATATTTTGTTAATTTGAATAGAGTTTTGGATAAAGCAAATTTATGTAATTTTATCTGCCAAATTAATATTGGATTTCTATTCTATTTTTTGGAAAATTCTGTTTATTTAAGGCATCCAGAAATTCCAGTTTTTAAGTTATGAAAGTTTAACATTTTCTTATGACATTAAATACTTGACCAGTCGAGGGCTTATTTTTGTATGGATGAATGAAACATCCAAATTTATCATTAGGGATAAGGATAATCACTTTCTCCAGTTTCACTAAATAGACAATTTCTTAATACTAGTCCTAACATGCCACTTCTGTCTTACACTGCAGTTCTATACATTCATGGGTCCTTTCCTGAGTTCTTGTTCTTTTCCATTGATGTAAACATGCCATATTGTCTCAAGAACTCCAGGTTTATAAGTTTTATTATCTAGTCATACAGGTCTTTTCAAAAGTATCTTTCTTCATTACAGTATGCATTTTCTAAATGCATTTGAAATCATTGTCAAATTCTACAAATTTCCTTAGTGAGTTTTGATTGTAAAGACATTGAACAAATAGACTAAATTCAGGAGAAGTGACATTTGGTCACACTAAATTGTGCAATCCAGGAACATAGTATTTCTATCAATTTATTTAGTACCTCTATAATGCTTCCCCAAAAAAGTTTTTTTTTTTCTTTTTTAAAGTAGGTGCAGTCAGTTTTTATAAGATGTCCTATCACTATGGAATTTCCCTTTTATTCTTAATTTTTGTCACTTTTATCCATTCTAAATAGCACTAATATTTAATCTATTCAAATGTTTATTTTTTTCTAATTCATTCTGATACAATGGAGAATCCTGATTACAAATTTTCCAAAATTAAATGTCTAGCCAAAAATGGGATCAATGCAACTTAAACAAGGTTTTATCATTCTTACACATTTTTAAAATTGATATCAAAGATATGTTACTATTGTTTAGCATTATACATCTAAAGTGAAATTATAGACCTGTATATATAATCGGTTTTTAAATGAAATATATATTTTTAAATCAGAATTTTAGGCCTCGTAGAATGAGTCACAATGTAGTCTTCATTTTTTATACTCTAGTGGAGTTTATAATAAAATTAGATAATTTTTTCCCATGAAAAGTTTGGAAGCACCTGCCTTTAAAAACAATCTGAGGGAGAAAGGAGATGGAAAAGTAGAGGTATATGAAGTGTAATCCTTCAATAAAATATGTTAAAACATTTCATGTATACTTGACAAAAGATGAAATATAGGTGTAAGAATAGTAGGCAATTAAAATATAGTAAATGTACTCCATTTCTCTCAATGCCATTCCCAGCTTTATCTGGATCAAATAATCATTCATCCTTACCCATATCATTTAAAAAATAATTAAGTATTTTTAATGAATCATGCCTTATCTCTTTCCCCTCCTTCCTTATAACTTTGTCTTCCATTCATGTACTTCATGCAGTGTTATTTGCAGCCTTTAATGCATTTGAGATAGCACTCCCACTTTTTATCACTTCCTACTTTTATCACTTTGGAGTGATATTTTTCTTTGTTATATAAATATATGTATAGCAGTTTACTCAATAATTGTAGGAGATACCTTAACAAATACATTTTAATTTATTTGCTTTAAATATGCTAGAATAGTATAATCATATTAAGTCTATATCAAAGATATTAGCAGTAAGGTCAAAGCAAATGTGGGAATGACAACTAATTTGTTTTTTCTCATATTGAATAACTTATATAGATGCAGGCCTTACTTGGTATGTAACATAGCAATAATTATAAACTGAAAATGATCAACACCTAAGTGCTGAATTTTTACACGCACAACTCTATAGAAAATGAAAGTTTATTTATGTACATAAGAATCCATAAGTTGGGGACTTCTGCAAAAGACCTAAATTATTGTATAGCATTATAAAAATACCATAAACACTGTTTAAAACTCATAAAAGCACAGTGAAATAAAAATACAATTTTAAAAATGAAGTGAATGGTAGAATGAGAATGCTATTATATATGTAGAGTTATTATGAGAAAAGTAAATCAAAGACTACTAAATGAGTTTTCATTGAAGGTTCGGACAAAAGTTGAAAGGGCGAGAAGCAGTGGGCTATTACTCTTATTACAATTCTTTCTAAAGTTTGAAATGGCTTAACCAATTATAGGTAGCTTAAGTAAAAAACATTTCTAAAAAGATATCAGTATTTCCACTCAAGACCAAACATTACTAATAATACATTGTTGACAGACCATAAAGAGGATGCATTGACTTGATGATGATAGCCAGCATGTGGTTCAAAAAATAAAATGACTACCATATACCTTGGGTTGTAACACATTCATCATTTGTTTCCAGGTTCAATGATGGAGGTATGTCTTATTTTAAATTAACCTGTCTAAAAAATTGGATTTCTCTTACTCACAATGGCTTTGCCACCTAAAATATCAGCAGATGTTGTCTCCTGAAACCCAGTGACTATTGTGATGGTTGTTCCACAGCAATTTTCCTTAACAGCCTGGATGAACAAACAAAATCTAACAGTGCTAACAGAATTCATCCTAATGGGAATCACAGACCGTCCTGAGCTGCAGGCTCCCTTCTTTGGGCTCTTCCTCATCATCTACACAGTCTCAGTGGTGGGCAACCTGGGCATGATCATCCTCACCAAGGTGGACTCCCGGCTCCAAACGCCCATGTACTTCTTTCTTAGACACCTGGCTTTCATTGATCTTGGTTATTCAACAGCTGTGGGACCCAAAATGCTGGTAAATTTTGTAACTAACCAAAATACAATCCCCTACAATTGGTGTGCCACACAGCTGTCTTTCTTCATCTTGTTCATCATCAGTGAGCTTTTCATTCTGTCCGCAATGGCCTATGACCGCTATGTGGCCATCTGTAACCCTCTGCTCTACACAATTGTTATGTCGCAAAGGGTGTGCTGGATTCTGGTAGCCGTCCCTTATGTCTACAGTGCTTTTCTTTCTCTGATAATTACCATAAAGATTTTTATGTCATCCTTCTGTGGCCATAATGTCATTAGACATTTTTACTGTGACAATCTTCCCTTGTTAACTTTGCTTTGCTCAAACTCACGTGATATTGAGTTGATAATACTGATCTTTTCAGCGTTTAATTTGGTTTCATCCCTTCTGATAGTGCTGGTGTCTTACATCCTAATCCTTATGGCCATCCTCAGGATGAACTCTGCAGAGGGCAGGCACAAGGCCTTCTCTACCTGTGGTTCTCACCTGACAGTGGTTGTTGTATTATATGCAACACTATTCTTCATGTACGTGCAACCCAAATCCAGTCATTCTTTTGATACCGATAAAATCGCCTCTGTATTTTACACTTTGATAATACCTATGCTGAATCCCATGATCTACAGCTTGAGGAACAAAGAGGTAAAATGTGCCCTGTATAGGATTTTGAAAAATCTGCACAGACTATGTATGTGGAATGCAATATAGATTATGTATTCAATAAATTAGGTTATACACTACTTTTTATTATTATTTATTATTGGGCAGGGAGCCCAATGGGGAACTCGATCCCAGGACCCTGGGATCATGACCTGAGCCAAATGCAGATACTTAACCATCTGAGCCAAGGAAAAATATCATTTTAAACTATTGCTTTTAGTAGAAATAAAAACTGAAATACCAAGGAAAGTAGTAGTGAAGGATTTGCATGATTGTTTCCTAGAAACTACAAAACCTTTGCTGAATTAAGGAAGACACAAATGTAGCATATACCATACCATTGTTTGGATGAAATAAATGTTGTGTGATGGGGTTCATTCTCCCTAAATTATTTTATGCTTTTAATGCAGCAACAATAAAAAATCCAATAGTATTTTTAATGCCCAAGTTGACTTTAAGAATTACATGGAAATGCAAAGTGTCTAGATTATCTTTGAAGATTAAAGAACACAGAGGTTTCCAATAACAGATATCAACTCCTTTAATAAAGCTAGATGATTTTTAAAAATTAATTTTAAAAATATTTTAAAACAATTCTTCCTTTGTTCATTCTTTGTTTGTCTTTTCATCTTCCTTTTAGAGTGATGGAAGCTAATTCTAAAAGTTATTATGCAAGACAAAATGATAAAAATTAAAGACAGTCTTATAGAAAGAGTATAAAGTTGCAGGAGTTACACCTCCAGATTTCATGACCTATTAAAAAGCTGTAGTAATTAAGAAAACATAGTCCTAATTGATAAAGCCCTAAGGAAGAAGAATGGATGTTTCTCTAAAAATTAAAAATCAACGTACCATATAATCCAGTAATTTCGCTACTGGTTATTTACACAAAGAACATGAAAATATGAATTCAAAAAGATATATGCACCCTTATGTTCATTGCAACATTATCTGTGGTAGTCAAGTTACAGAAGCAGCCCAAGGAACCCTTGACAGATATAGATGAATAGATAAAAATTATATATAGATAAAAAGGTATAGCATAAAAAATTTAGTTGATGGTATTGTAATCACATTGTATGGTGACAGATGGCAGTTACACTTGTGGGCATAACATAATGTATAAACATACTGATTCACTATGTTGTGCCTCTGAAACTAATGTAATGTTGTGTATCAATTGCACTTCAATAAAAAAAAGAAAGAAAACATTTTACAGAAGTCAGACTAATTGATCAATGGACTAGAATGATGACTACAGAAACAGATCCACACATATATTGTCACTTAGCATATGATAATGCATCATTATTTTCTAAAAGAGAAATAATGATCTTTTCAATAAATGTTATTAGGGTAATTTTTATATTTGTTTTAGGGGAAAAAGTCTTGGCACATACTCAGATCCTATACAGACTCAATTCTACTTGGATTAAAGATCTAAATGTGAAATGCAAACAACCTTAAAAGGAAAACATAATGGGACATCTTTATGATATAGAAATATATACAACATTTTAAATAGAACACACAAAACAACAGCTATCTAAGATTTAAAATGATCCACTGGACTACTTTAAGAAATTCTGTTCATCAAAATTAATAGTGTGGAAAGGAAACTTTCACAGTAGGAGAAGATAGTTTTATCAGACCTACGGAATCAGACAGAGAGCTGACAAGGGACTCATGCAAAATATAAAAGTAACTCCTACAAATCCATAAATAAAATAGTTAAGATGAAATACAATGCAAAGGTGACAAAAGATATTAATGACCATGTTTCAAAAGAAAATCTCTAAAATGGCCATTAAACATATAAAAAGTTTCTCAATTTCATTTAGCATTAGAATAATACAAAATAAAACCACAATACTAAAGTCCCATACACTGTATCCTCAAAGGTAAAGAAGAAAATGTTGGAAAATACTAAATCTTAACAAGACTATTGAGCAACCATGACTATTTGCACTGTTAGCAGGAATGTGCATTAAAACAACTGTTCTGAGGGGCGCCTGGGTGGCTCAGTGGGTTGAGCCTCTGCCTTCGACTCAGGTTATGATCCCAGGGTCCTGGGATCAAGCCAAGCATCAGACTCTGCTCTGCAGGGAGCCTGCTTCCTCCCCTCTCTCTGCCTGCCTCTCTGCCTACTTGTGATCTCTGTATGTCAAATAAATAAATAAAATATTTAAAGAAAAAAAAACTGCTCTGGAATCTCACTGGACAATATTTACTAGTGCTGAGTGTGTGAATCCTATGACTCAACAAGTTCAGTGTGAAGGATATACCCAATAAAAATGCTTTCAAGATTAAGCTGATCTAGTTTAATATTGGCATGGATATGAAGGATGTAGTAGTAGCTGTTTTTAAATGCCATCTTCAGAAAATGTTTCTGTCTATCAGAGGAATATTTTCTATAAATTGTAACTGATTCTTTTTCATACGTATATGACAAAAAGCCAGGGTTTTGTTTTTTTTTTTTTATAATCCAAAGATGTGAAAAAGAATGTTTTTTGTTGTTGATCAAAACATCAGATGGAATGAAATGTTTATATCACTGGTCATAAGCCTGCAAATTTGAACCAATTCTAACATTGATGATAGCACAATGAGTAACTAATTTGAGGTATATTCATAAAAGGGCATTGTGCACAGCCATGAGAATGAGCAATCTAGAACTACCTATAACAACATAATAACTGAAAGAAGCCCAACCAAGGCAATAACACATATAGTATTTTTTTATAAATTAACAAAAATAGGTAAAAATAACTTACGCTGTTAGAAGGCAGAATAATGGTTATTTCTGTGTGTTTGTGTGTGTGATAGGAGAATGAAGGATCCTTCTGGGGTCTTGACAATGTTTTATTTTTGTTATTGTCATAGCTCTTTAACCTGGATTCTGATTACATAGTTGTGTTTGATTTGTAAAAACGTATGATGTATGCATTTTTAACATGTGTAGTGTGCTTCAATAATAAGTTTAAGCACTAAAAATAAGGGAAAACAGCTTTCCTATATGTTGTTACTACTTGTAAATTTTTTAAGGAGGCAGTAAGCATCATTCAAACATCTTCATTCTGTCCCCAGACATAAAGTTCAGAAAGCCACTGTATTAAAAGGAGATAATTTGGTGTTAAAGAAAAATGAAAATACCTTTTCTACAGATACAAAGTTTCAATTCCAGATCTGAATTACCGTAGAAACACTTAACCAGAAGACATCATGGAAAGTTTTCTAACAGAACTTTATTTGTAGGGGAATATAAAAATGTCCTATATAATTAGTAGATATACCATAACTTCCTTTGATGCTTTTGAAACTTTTGGTGTAATTAATGTGCAGGAAAGACACCCATACATCCTCCCTGGGTGTGTTAGGAATACATGGGAGCACAAAAGATTCCCCTTCAACCCTTCAAAGGCAAGTGACCTGAACTGCCCCCGTCCTGTGACTAACTCAGACCCATTAGAGCTGATATCCCCTTGGTGATTTAGCCATCTCTTTAATTATCTGCCATGATAACTGAAGTTTCTGGGTGAATACAAGGTTGTAAACATCTTTTTTTATAATTTTTGGTGAAAGCTAGACATTTGCTATGATGCAGGAAGTTTTTACCTTTTTTTTTTTAAAGATTTTATTTATTTGACAGAGAGAGAGACAGTGAGAGAAAGAACACAATCAAGGGGAGTGGGAGAGGGAGAAGCAGGCTTTCCGCTGAGCAGGGAGCCTGATGCAGGGCTCCTAGATCCTAGGACCCTGGGATCATGATCTGAGCCAAAGGCAGATGCTTAACAACTGAGCCACCCAGGCACCCCTGTACTCTTTGAATAGTAAAAAAATCCACAATCTCTGAAAAGGGATTTTTGTTAAGAAAATTCACAACAAAGACCTGAAGATTGTCGTGATTATTTTCTTTCATTTGGATCCTTAAAAAAAATGGTAAAGATGATATTGTTATATGTAGTTATTTGGATGTTTTTCAGAATTCTTAAGCTCAAATAATAACACATTTCCATAGGTTTTCCAGCTACTTCTCAAGTAAAAGGATGATCTCAGTATGTTTATAATACTTGCAATTTCTGTTTCTAATATGCCATGTGTTTCCCAAATGTACCAATGTCTTTTATAGATCACCACTTTTAGTTGGAGGTGAGGCAAAAATAAACGATTACAGCATTGCTATGTCTCCACCACACCACAAAGTCTGATTAGTAAGGGGACTGCCCTGCTTCCTTACCTAAAAGCCTTGGAAGAGTTTCTGAAATGCCATGAGATTGTCCCTTGAATGACTCAATGCACATCTAATGGAGATTGGAGCTAAGATCAAAAGATGTACAAATAGAATTTAGGCAAATAATTCTTACAAAATTATGAAGCAGTAACATGTATTCTGCCTAAAATTAGGATTTCTTTTCCACTTAATAGCTTTTTCCAAAACCCTCCTTATCCCCCCTTGAAAGTTACTTTGACGTTTAAGCACAAGAATTTAAATGCATATTTTGTTGATCTTTCATTGCAGAATATACTTAGTGTCAATTCAGTTCAGAGAACTGTATTTGACAGTTAGAGGAGCAGGCCTGGGGAATGGTTTAATTCTCCCACCTCTATATTTAGGGTAGATTTTTATGAAGGTCCAGTGTTAATCTCATTGTATTTTTTACACATTTGTATGGTCTTGAGAGGGGGGAAAAAGCAGATTTAAAAGCTAAGAACAAGTGTACCTTCAGTAATTACATAAAATAATGTAAATATAAATAGAACCATGCAAAATAGAGTTCAATGCTTTACATAGAACTCTAAAAATGATGAGAAGAACATCTCATACCTTTTCATATATAGGGGGACTGGTATTTATTAGCTTGGATTTGAACAGAGCACAGGTTTTAATATTTTCATTTATTCCATGAGAGTCATGATTTTTTTTTATATCTACCAGAAATATGTCCTTACCTGTATTGTCTCCTGAGAATTAGTTTAGTGTTTCTAATAAGCCACAACTAATCTGCTTTCCATCTCTATGGATTTGTCTCTTACGGATATTCCATGTAATGGAATTATATAAAATGTATACTACATGCCCTTTTATACTTGGCTTATTTTGCTTAGCATAAAGTTTTAAAGACACATACATGTTGTACCATGTACCAATACTTCTTTCCTTGTATGGCATACTAATGTTCCATTGTATGGATACAACACACATGTTATCCATTCATCAGTAGTTGGACATTTGGGTTGTCTCTAAGTTTTTAATGTTATGAAATATAACTATTATGAATGCTCTTATGAACGTTTACCAGCAAAGTTTTGTTGAACACTTGGGGTTGTCAATACCTTTGGGTACATATAAAAGAATGGAATTACTGAATCATAATGATAACTGTATGGTTAACTTATTGAGTAATCATCAATCTGCTTTCCTAATTGCTGTGCCATTTTACTTTCCCAATAATAAATGAATGTTCTAATCTCCACACTCTTGCCAGTTCATTCATTCTTTTCTCTCTCTCTCTCTCTCTCTTTTCTTTTCTTTCTTTCTTTCTTCCTTTCTTTGTTTTGTGATGTGAAATGGTGGTTTATTAAAGCATTGAGACAGGACCCAGGGGCAGAAAGGGCTGCTGCACCAGGGTCTTGAGGAGTGGTGATTATGAGCTCCAGAGTTGGGAGAAGTAAGGGAAAGGGAGGTTTCAAAAGAACTTTCATGTGCTAAAGAAGGCCCAGCTGCAAGATATCTACAAGATACAGAGGTCTTGCCTCTGCCTTGCCTTTTCTCTCTAAGTCACTCTAAAGCAGGTGAAGTGGTAGCTCCCTGTGGTTTTGATTTGCATTTTTCTAATGACAAACAACTCGAATAGTTTTTCATGAGCTTATGGCCATTTGTATATTTTCTGTGAGATATGTCTGTTCAAGTGTTTTGCCTGTTTTTTTTTATTTTGGGTAATTTTTCTTTGAGATGTTGAGTTATAAGAAGACTTTGGATATTTTATGTACAAGACCCTTACCAGATATAAGATTTATAATTCTTCCATTATATATATTTTTCCATTATATACAATAAATTTATAATTTATTTCCATTATTTCCATCTTTTCATTCTTTAATAATTTCCTTTCATCCATAAAATTCATTTTTTTCTATTTTGATAAAGTCCAATTTAGGAGTTTTTACTTTTGTTTTTTGTGCTTTTGCTGTCATCCCTGAGAAAGCTATAAAGAGGGGCGCCTGAGTGGCTCAGCTGGTTAAAGGACTGCCTTCTGCTCAGGTCATGATCCTGCTCCCTGCTCAGTGGGGAGCCTGCTTGTCCCTCTGACCTTTTCCCTCTCAGCTCTCTGCCTCTCTCTCATTCTCTCTCTCTCTCAAATAAATAAATAAAAATAAAATCTTAAGAAAAAAAAAAGAAAGAAAGAAAGAAAGAAAGCTATAAAGAGCTCAACTGAGCCAGGAGAAAGAGAATTGAGCTGCCAGCTATTGGAACAGCCAGTTAAAGCTTGGACCATAAATGCAAGATTTCAGCCTTTAATCACTTATTACAATGGTCATCAGTTATATATCATGCAGGTTCATAGTTATTTCTTTTTTTATTCCCAACGTAGGTTTCCTGAATGACCTGCATGGACAAACACAGTCTAACACTGTGGAAATAATTCATTTTATTGGGAATCACTGGACTCCCTCAGCTGCAGGATCCATTGCTTGGACTCTTCCTCACTATTTATCTGGTCTCAGTGGTGGGTTCTCGAGTTTGAGCATCCTCACCAAGATAGACTCTGGGCTACAAACATTCATTTACTTCTTATTCAAACTCCTGGCTCTCACTGATCTGGGTTATTCAACCACTAGGGAACCCAAAATGTTTCATAAGTTTTGTTGTGGAAGGACATACAATCTCTTATTATTTGTGCACCTCCCACAGAACTTTCCTTATGTTCATTGTTAGGAGCTGTTCATGCTGTAAGCTATGTCCTAGGAGCCCTACCATGGCCATCTGTAACCTTCTCCACCCTGTCATCATGCCACCAAGTCTGGATCAGGTGCGGCTGGTAATCCCCTATCTCTATGGCACATTTGTGTCTCTTACTTACAGTCACCACCAAGGTACTTAGCTTATCTATCTATGGCTACAATATTGAAAATCATTTCTACTGTAACAGCCTCCCCGTGTTTTCTTTGTTCTTCTCAAATATGCATAAAATGGAATTGGTGATTATGATTTTCCCGGTTTTTAATTTGATTTTATTGCTTCTGATAGTTCTTGTGTCTTACCTGCTGATCCTGGTAGCAATCGTCAGGATGAACTCAGCTGAGGGAAGGTGCAAGGCTTTTCCCACCTGTAGGTCCCACCCAACAGTGGCCACTGTGTTCTATGGGACTTTGATATTTATGTATGTGCAACCTGAGTCCAGTCATTCCTTTAACATTGACAAAGTGGTGTCCTCATTATTCCTATGCTGAATCCTTTGATCTATAGCTTGAGGAACAAAGATATAAAATATGCAGGACAAAGGATGTGGGAAAAATTATGCAATATCTTCTTTTAATTGATTGTACTATGTGTTTCCTATCAACATTAAACATTGTTGCATGTCCCTTCAGAAGGAAAAGCAAAGATAAATGAGTTCAACATAGAGATGGACTTCTATTTACCTGTCATACTTCTAAGTGAACTTGCAGAAAGAGACATTCAGTATATAATATACAGTAATTTAAATGCCTGCAAAATTATAGCCTTTTGTTAAGAAGTACATTCATATATAGTTAACCAGTAAAAAATTGCATACAAATGACACAGTGTAGATAAGATTTATACATGATGAAAGAGATAATGAGATAGGATAAGACCAGGATTAATAAAGATGAAGGGGTATAAAGGAGATTCATTTTTTTAAGAAAAGGCATTTTTATTGTAAAAGTCCAATTAAAAACTGGTTAATGTGAATATGTAAAGTAAATTATATTCAATAGGAAAGAAGCTTCACTTACGCAAGATGATTAAGTTGTAGAGACCTGTTATAAAACATTGTGCTATAATCACCATTACTGTATCATATGTTTAAATATTGGTCAAGAGTGTTGATCTCATGATACGTTTTCTTATCACAGTAAAAGATAAATGAAAAGATTTGGAAAAACAGAAAAAGATTTTATACAGGTATTAACTAACTAGATGAGTTAGAGGGAATGGGAATAGGGGAAATGGATTAATGCCTATTCAGCTTATATGTAATTAAATTATCATTTTAAAATAATGAATAATGTTGGGAAGGTATGTGCTATGGTGAGTGCTGTGAGTTGTGTAAGACTGATGAATCACAGACCTCTGCCCCTGAAACAAATAATACATGTATGTTCATTTAAAAAAATTAAATAAAAAAGTAAAAAATAAGGTAAAATAATGAATAATATAAGATAGAACTATCCTTTCAGGTTGGCAATGGAAATAATATGGGGTCTATGTCATTTTGTGCATATATATATATATATATATATATATATATATGTGTGTGTGTGTGTGTGTGTAGGTGACATGTATGTGTGTTTCTTATAAATACTCTGAAAGGTGAAATTTTTGATCCAGCATGGCCCTGTCCCATCTTAGAATTTTATCTTCATGACCAAAGTAAGTTTATTACATATTACACAACTTAGAAAACAGACAATACCTCTGTGCAATAAATAATGACCTTTAAATGAGAGATCAAACTGTAATATAAAGCACCTATAAGAATGGAAATTGTAAAAGTGATACTTTTTTTTTTTTTTAATATTACAACACTGTGGGAATGCTAAATAGATGGGGAAGTTGGCAGAGCTGAGGAGGGGATAAAGTCCTATTAGCCAAACAGGGTACAGACTATCATTGGTCACATGACTGATAATTGACAAATGACGTCACAGAGGAAGCAACAACACAAACCTCAAGGGGATACTCAGACTTTGGAAAGAACCTCAAGGATTTCAATATTTTGTGTTGAGTAACTTAAGATGTTTAAGAATCTTTGCTATTTCCACTTTATGGTCCACAATTTGTCTGTTACTTCAAAAATGGTTGAGCCTAGAATGTGCCACACCCATGTTAGATATTAGGAACACCAAAATGAAGAAAGAACAGTGTACCCTGCCCTAAAGTAGTGAATATTCTAGAGAATGATATGCAAGTTGTTACTGTTTCTTTATTAAAGATAAAATCATAATAAAGATAGATGGCACAGCTGAAGATGAAATCTCATACTTTACTTCAGAATGTTAATATGGGTATTATATTCACTCATTCACTTATTCATCATTCATTGCATCAATCAACAAGTCAGTATATTTTGAACACCTACTCTTTCCTGGGTATTATTTTAGAAGCTATTAATACAAAGACAAACTATTTAGACATTCCCTTTTCACTTATAAAGCTTACAGACTAGAAAATCCCTCACAAGAAGTAAAATAAAAATGTTATCAATATTTAATTTCAACATTTTTACATGAATGAGGAAAGATCATATGAAAAATGTATTCTCCATCAAATAATTTTAATCAGAAAACAGCAACAGGACCAGGTATATGATGAGTTCCTTCCAAATGTCACTAAACTGAATGAAATTTAGTCTTCTTACAACCATGCACATTTTATTTTTTTTTAATTTTTTTAAATGATTTTATTTATTTATTTGTTAGAGAGAGAGAGATCGAGCACAGGCAGACAAGAGAGGCAGGCAGAGGCAGAGGGAGAAGCAGGCTCCCCACCGAGCAAGGAGCCCGATGCGGGACTCGATCCCAGGACGCTGGGATCATGACCTGAGCCGAAGGCAGCCGCTTAACCAACTGAGCCACCCAGGCGTCCCACCATGCACATTTTAAATGAGTTTTATGCCAAATACAAGAGGGCTTGTTCTTGACACCAGATGGAGGCTTGACATTCAGATCTAGTTCCAATATTCACAGTAAAATGGAACACTAGGGTGAGAATCCTGTGCTTTCTAATTGTTGGGTTTTCTCCACCCCAGGGCCAGCAACCACACTTCTCAAACGTTACCAGAGACAATTCAAAGCAAACACACAAAGGGTGCAATCATTGCATGAGATTGTTACTCCATAGGATCATCTAAGCATGCCCCTAAGCTAACCTTGTATTTTTACTCTGTGGGTGTAATTGTGTGGAGACTTGAATAATTGGTTTTTCTTTCCCTGGAGAATCAGAACTTTATCTGAGAATTCCTATTTTCATGTGTGGGGCCTGGAGCCATAAACAAGCTTATTTCAGTGTGTGGGTCTTCAGGGACTTCAGGCGCTTGTAAAACTCTTCAGCGTGCCTCTTGCAAAACCTTTGCAGTGGGTCTCCGCAGATCTCTGGACAGGTAGGTTCACCCCAACAATTCACCTACTACACATTCTGGATGTGAAAACCATATATCTACGGAGCTTTATAGATTAAAATCAGACTCAGGACTGAAATGATATCTTTCCTGTTATCTTCTCCTGGGGACTCAGAAGAAGATGCAGTTTGTTTCTAACATAGCTCATTTTTAAATAATTTAAGACAAAATTCTATTGTTAGAGAACAATGAAATATACACTTGAAATGATTACAGAAGATATTTTAAAACTAATATGCATATTATTCTCAATCAAATTGTACCATAAAATGATCCACATGAAGTATATTTTTAAAGGTTTTCTTTTCTTTTTTTTTAATGAGAAATGAGAATTGCTTATTTTGGTAGAGCTATAAAATACTTCTTTTCAGAAACAACTTGAAAAAACCCTCCGGGTAAAGATCAAAGAATTTTTGGGATATATACTTACCAAAATGGAGAATAACCCTACTTTCGCCAATAGTAATATTTCAATAGAAAAAGAAATTAATAATAATTAAGAAAAATATGCAAATATATTATTTTCAAAACCTGATTGCACAAATTCATAGACCACAATCTATAATCACTATTGTTGCTGATTTTTTTTTTGCTTTTGTTAAATTAAGGATACACGTGTTGAATACATGATAGATATCTCAGAGTAAAACATGCACTGAGCCGCTTTCCTCAGGAAATGCTCTTTTCTAAAGTGAGGGTTGCCACAATGATTTTTATCAGAAGCTTACCTGTGCATTTCCTTTCATATGCAGTGAAGGACAAGTGACATGAGATATCCAGCGTAACATGGTCAGATAAGCTCATCAGACATATATTTGATGTTTGAAAAATTAAAACCACAGATTTAAGAAACAATCAATTTGTGGGAGAACACAACCTGATTTGTTTATTAAATAAATAGCTAGATATCATGTGTCCCATTTGCTTGAATATGTACAATTATAATCTACTTGTTACTCCCATTTCAACTATGAAACTCCTAAGTGAGGCAGAATGAGTTACTAAGACAGAAATAGGAAACCACATTAGAATATCATTTAAAACATACAAATAATAAGAAGTAATGGTACCAATTATTCTGCATTCATTGTTAACAAACTCTGTAGTAACACTTGCTTGCCTAGTATCTCAATACATTCATACAACACAAGAATATAAATACTTGATAAAAAAATCACACAGCTAGTAATTTGTGGCCTAATATCCAACCAACGAAGTGGCCAAATAAACAAGCAAACAAAACACATAAAGCAAAGCAAAACCATAAAACCATACCATTCACCAATATCCTACATAGATTCTTTATATGACTTAGGCTCATTGAGCCTCAACTGTCCAATCAGACAGATAAATAACTACATCCACCTTCTAGGAAATTCCTGCAGAATAATGAGATCATTATTTTGAAGTGGCTAGCATAGTCCTGGGCCCAGAGTACACTACATATTTAAAAATGTTAACATGTTAGCATGTTCACCTTAGAGTTCTCTGTACAAGGAAAGCAAAAATGATCAAACTTGACCAAATCAAAGCTACAAGTAATATATTTTTTTAAAACATCAAAACAGGCTTTAAACAATTTAAAAGAAGGAAGTACAAACTGGAAAAGAAGAAGAAGAAGAAGAAGAAGAAGAAGAAGAAGAAGAAGAAGAA
>ML111876.1:55277-81935 GCA_003697995.1 Taxidea taxus jeffersonii
GAAGAAGAAGAAGAAGAAGAAGAAGAAGAAGAAGAAGAAGAAGAAGAGAAGGAGAAAAAGAAGAAGAAGGAGGAGGAGGAGAAGAAGGAAAAGGAGAAGAAGGAGGAAAAGAAGAAGAAGAAGAAGGAGGAGGAGGAGAAGAAGAAGAAGAAGAAAAGAAAGGGCTGCCAGAAGGCCATGATAAAGCAGCATCTGAGCCGGTAGAGGTAAGAGTGATAGAAAGGACTAGTTTATTTGGCAGAAAACGGGATATGTGATTAAGATAAAAAAATCAGCTTCTGAATGACACAAATAAAGACTACTGAGATGTAGTCTGTTGCTGGGCAGTAGAAGAAGTATGGTACAGTCAAAACTGATAAAGAAAACCCAACATATTCCAAGTATTTCCTGCATAAATACTGAAACCCGAGGATGAAGACAATGTATGGGCTGAAAAGTCTGTGGCATCAAAGGAAAAAAAAAAAAAAACTGAAAGTCTTTCTGGGTGATCAACTTCTTATATGTAGCTATCTTTAATCATTGGGAATATACAAACATACAAAGAGGGATGTGCAGATATATGTAAATATATACTCATGCAACATTACAATTAATTTGTAATGCATATAATATAGTAGATTAATATATATTTAGCAAATATAAATTGCATTCAACAGAGATATGAAAAATTAATGGCTTGGTATAACAGTTCTAACAACCTGAAATTGGCCTCCAGAGAGTATTTCTGAATCTTTTAAAAGATTTGGAAAAATACAATTAAAATCTGACACTTTTACATGTGAACAAATTTATCCAATTTAAATGAAACAGTCTATAATCTAGCATTTACGAGAAAAATTGACTTCACCCTCTACTAATTTCCTCTCATTTTCCCCATTAAAAGATGAGAACAACAAAATAAATGGCCTCAGAAAATCTCACCCAGGTGACCGAGTTCATTCTCATGGGAGTCTCAGATCGCCCAGACCTCCAGATTCCACTCTTCTTTGTTTTCCTGCTGATCTATGGGCTGACCATGGCAGGGAACCTGGGCATCATCACCCTCACCAGTGTTGACTCTCAGCTCCAAACGCCCATGTACTTCTTCCTCAGGCACTTGGCTATCATCAATCTTGGCGATTCTACTGTCATTGCCCCCAAAATGCTGGTAAACTTCTTGGTTACAAAGAAAACCATATCCTACTATGGATGTGCAGCCCAACTGGGTGGGTTCCTGGTTTTCATTGTTGGTGAGATTTTCATGCTGGCTGCAATGGCATATGATCGTTACGTGGCTATTTGCAACCCCCTGCTCTACATGGTGGTGGTCTCTCCACAGATGTGCATACTGCTGGTGTCCCTCACTTACCTCTACAGTCTGACCACAGCACTGACCGTCTCCTCGTGTGTGTTCTCCATGTCATACTGCTCTTTCAATGTAATTGACCATTTTTACTGTGATAATGTTCCTTTGTTGGCATTGTCCTGTTCTGATACCTACATCCCAGAAACAGTAGTGTTTACCTCTGCAGGAACCAACTTGTTTTTCTCTATGATTATTGTTCTAACATCGTACTTCAACATTGTCCTTGCCATTTTGAGAATACAGTCCTCAGAGGGCCGACGAAAAGCCTTTTCCACCTGTGCCTCTTACATGATGGCTGTCACTGTGTTCTATGGGACCCTTCTCTTCATGTATTTGCAACCAAGGTCCAACCACTCATTAGGTACTGATAAAATGGCCTCTGTCTTCTACACCTTGGTGATACCAATGCTGAATCCCCTCATCTACAGCCTAAGGAACAAGGATGTAAAGGATGCTTTGAAGAGATTGCTGAAGAATCCTTGGGAGGCTTTCAGATTAATGTAAATTTAAAACTATAGTTGTCTTCTTTTAACATTTATGATTACTCCTGAAAAGCTAATCTCTGTTAAATGCAAAGGCAATACACAGTTACAAATTCTACAGTTTTCAATGGGAAAATCTTAGCCCTTTCTACTGAGACCTCAAATACCCAACTTTCCCTAATACAAAGATGTATTAGTTGACCAAAGAAAGTACACTTATTTAAGTAGTAAACAATAATTTCAAAATAAGTACAGTTTATTTTTTTAAATATTTTATTTATTTATTTGTCAGAGAGGAGAGAGAGAGAGAGCACACAAGCAGGCAGAGAGGCAGGCAGAGGCGGAGAGAGAAGCAGGCTCCCTGCCAAGCAGGGAGCCCATGCGGGACTCGATCCCAGGACCCTGGGATCATGACCCAAGCCGAAGGCAGCAGCTTAACCCACTGAGCCACCCAGGCGTCCCCAAAATAAGTACAGTTTAAATGCAACACAACTTATTACTGGGCTTTTATAATTTCTAGTGAAGGGTGAGAAAGTCTGAAACCTGAGGAAGGAATGTGAGAATGATTTCTTGGAATATGGTTGAGTCAGATCATCCTACTTGTCATTGATCTGCTCTTTTCAACTATCAAAAGTTTTACTTTTACTTTTTCCTGTATCTTATCGTTCAATTTCTTTAACTTTTAGAATCTATTTATTCTTGTACTTAAATAAATTTATATCAAAGAGAAAACTTTAGGTGAAAATGAAAACTAAACAAAAAATGCTTAGATATACATGGAAACAGACCAGGGGGCAAAAAGGAAGAAAATGTATGAAAGGGGATTCTACTCTTTCATTCCTTTCATATGGTACATGTACACAAAAGCAAAAGTTGATATTTACCCAATGTGATGTAAAATTAATTTCCTCCATATCATATTCTCCTAGGAAGCACTGCTGTGTAGAGTTGATTATCTGTGTTCTAAAATTGTAACAAAGCAAAAATCACTCCTTTTAGTGTTTTTGTTTAATGTTTTGGAGTAAAATGTTAGTAGATAAAAATGAAAAAAAAAAACACAGTGTTTGCTCTTAAGGTGATATCAAATCTCAAAGATACAATGGCAAATAAATAAATAAATAAATGTTTATTGTCATTCTGTCCCCTATTTTGGTCTGTACATGCGAAGTGCTGTGAACATACAATATCATGAAGGAGATGGGGAATGCCATGCTAGCTAAGGCCATGCCTGGAAATAAAGTAGATTTATGACCGTTTCAGGGAAGCCCGAAATAAGGCAAATACAGGATCTTTGACACTCAATTTCATTAGCTAATTCCTTGATATAGTTTTAAATAAGCAGAATAGCTAGCTAAAAACAGAAAAGTCACACAGACAAAACTGGCCATAACTTGATAGCATAGTCTTAAAGATCTTATGTTTTATTCCTTATAAATATATAAAAGTATATAATATAATTTATTATATATTTATCTGTTGTTTTACTTTCCTCTGGCTGTATTTGACTGCAACAGCCTATATACGTGCAATTGGGGAAGTTCCTGGCAGAAAGGCATTCTCCTTGAGTCTAGTTTGTGAACAGAATTGGAGCAACAGGACTAAACTCACACTTACATGCCTACCGATGTTATGGATTTTATTGTGAACTAAAATCAAGAATGATAGCTGTCGTGCTTTATACTTATTAACTTGATTTAAATATATGTATTTTCTAAAAGTAATTATGTTGTCACTTTTATTAGTTTCCTAGTGCTACTATAACACATCACCTATGACTCAGTGGCTTGAAACAACAGAAACTTATTATCCCACAGTTCTGGAGACCAGAAGTTTAAAATGAGTCTCACTGGGCTACAATCAAGATGTCAGCAGGCTGTGTTTCTTCCTGGACTGCCATGGAAGAGTCTGTTTCTTTTTCTTTTCCCGTCTTTTAGAGGCAGTCCTCATCCCTTGCTTGGCAACCCCTTCCAAGCAGTGATCCCACTACTCTGACCTCTGCTTGCACTGCCACCGTCTCCTTCTGACTCGGACTCTCTTGCTTCTCTCTCTTTCTTGGGATTACGTTGGTCCACCCAGAGAGTCCAGGATAGCCTCCCCATCTGGAGGTCCTTAACTTAATCACACGAGCAAATCTCTTCATGTGGAAGGAACCACATTCAGAGTTCTGGGAATCTTTGGCAGGGTGGGAGACCACTTTCTGCCTCAAATATATATATCTATATTGGTATATTTTGTGAAACTTGGCAATCTAAAGTGTTCATGTCTCATTAGCTAGTACTTATTGGGATAGTTTCACAAAAGCTTACACTAGTTACACTTTCTATATTATCTATAAAATTTGTTCTAAACAATCTATGCAAAAATCCCTTTGAATGATAAGTAGAAAGTATTTTGGCTCAAAGTTTCCAAAGTGTATACACACATACACATGGGTTCACATATCACTTGTACACAATTAGGAACTATAAGGCTTTCAATGGAGATTTTCTGGTCCCCATAAGGTCTACAAAAGTTTGGTTTGAACTGCTAATGCCGTCTCCCTGCCTTCACCAGATGTCTACATGCCATGGGTCATATCTATCATCTCTGCTTTCCAAATGGCTATTTCTACACACCACCTCCACTGAAAGGAAAAAATCCTTTCAAGGAAACCATTCAAAAGAGAGGTAGAAATCCCTGAAGATATGGGTGACAGGAGACAAAACAGAGTTTTACATATGCTTAGAGAAGCTTAACTACATATGCTTAGAGAAGCTTAACTACTCTATCACAAAGCAATTCTCCACTGAACTTCTTATATCCCCCATATACATTAGGTCTTAAACTAATACTGGTGCCTTTCTCTTACTCATTCTCTTTATCTTTCCTTACTTTTTTCTGTGTTTCAGTTAAAAGCTATAGATTTTTTTTCCTTTTATTAAACAGAACTATTACTTATAAAGCTTAAGACCCTTCCATAAATAATGCCATTAGTCATTATCCTCTATTCTACACACCTGTCCAGAATCGGTTTTGATTCTTTTGAAACATAAAGGTACTTTTACAAACAACAACCATCTACAGGGCTGGAGTAATTTTGTTGACAAAAAAGTTGTTGTCGGGGCGCCTGGGTGGCTCAGTGGGTTAAAGCCTCTGCCTTCGATTCAGGTCATGATCCCAGGGTCCTGGGATGGAGTCCCACATTGGGCTCTCTGCTCAGCGGGAAGCCTGCTTCCCCCTCTCTCTCTGCCTTTCTCTCTGCCTACTTGTGATCTCTGTCAAATAAATAAATAAAATCTTGAAAAAAAAAAGTTGTTGTCAACTTTCAATAATAAAATCTTACATCATCTCATGAAACATACATGACTTTGGGTTAACTAAATGTAAATACCAAAATATCTACTTCTTAATATCAAACCACAAAAATAATTTGAGCTATAGTTCTCACAAGAAGTAAGTAGTGATTTAAAAAAACACTAAAATTCATGTTTCAAATAGATAACTGAATGATAAAGATTAATGTTTACCCAATCACAAAGTGATTAAGACATGGACTCAGATTATATGATATCAATTAAAACCCATATGAAATATTATGTAAAAAAAATCCATGTTAAGATATGGTTGCTTCAAATATTACCTTGAGATTGATGCATAATCAAAAAGGGTGCAAACCAACAATTCCTGAATAACTATGGCATCTTATACTGTAATCACTGTTCTCTTTGTTTGCTTCCTCTCACAATTTTTCAACATTCTATCTGCACTGCATGTTTTGAACATTGAGAAAACTCTGAAAGAGAAAGGCACTGTGGGAGGCACTCAGGACAAGCACACAGCAGAGTTGGGGCTTGGCTGCCCACAGGGAGGGGCTGTGCTGCCAAGAGGAATCAGGCTCAGACACTTCTCCATAGCTTCCAGGAGGATAAGAAGTCAGCTAGCCAGGTTCCCAGGAGGAAAAGCAGGATTTGGAGATCTCTGCACTCTCCCCTCTGCTATGAGGTGTGTGTTGGTGTTTTCCCACTTCAACATCTACTTCATTAGCATTATCAGATCTATAGACATTCAAATAGACATTCAAATCGTTATATTAAAATTAATAGACCTGTCTCTGTTATGATTTCTGAACTTCTTTTTGGCATGGATTATAGTTAGTGTACTTTTCCATTTCAAATCATGACAGATATTTGGATTTTTTATTCTTTTTTATTTTTTTAAAGATTTTATTTATTTATTTGAGAAAGAGAGAAAGAGCACAAGAAGGGAGAGGGGCAGAGGGAGAGGAAGAAGCAGACTCCCACTAAACAAGGAGCCTGATGTGGGGCTTGATCCCAGGAGTCTGGGATCATGACCTGAGCTGAAGGCAAACGTTTAACTGACTGAGCCACCCAGATGCCCCAGATATTTGGATTCCTTTAAAAAATAATGTATTAAATCAAGGAAAATAATGCTAGCAATATAAAGTATATCTGATTTAATTATTTGCTGTAGACTACCATTTCTTCAAGTAGTACATATTCATAAGTTGGATGTCTACAGTGTGAAACACTGTGTACTGATGAAGGAATGTATATGGAGAAAAGAAATCTTGGAATAGATCCATCTTTATGCAAATAAGTTAAATCTGCTCTATTTATCCCAAAACAGGGTCTCAGGTGATATTTCAGAAGTGTTCCTACATGGGTCAATGGGGACCACATGCACGAATTTGTTAATTGTGGTGATGCATGTGGAAGTCACAAGTTGGGAACTAACCAAATGTCTCTTATTATGGCAGCAAAACTACAGTAAATGGGGGCAAAGACAGATTGTAGCAATTTTATTAAACAAAGGCCAGCAAAATATTGATGTGTATGTACAAAATGAATAAAATTCAAAGCCATATAGCTGAATAATAACTTTGAGGTATCAAAATAAGTCATACAACAACCTGTGTGTGCACTTTATTATTTTTTTAAAGATTTTATTTATTTATTTGCTAGAGAGAGAGAGAGAGAGAGCACAGGCAGACAGAGAGGCAGGCAGAGGCAGAGGGAGAAGCAGGCTCCCCAGCGAGGATCCCAGGATGCTGGGATCATGACCTGAGCCGAAGGCAGCTGCTTAACCAACTCACTGGGCTACTCAGGCGTCCCGTGTGTGCACTTTAAAACATACATTATATTCACTTTATAAGGTTGCATTTCTTTTTTAAGATTTATTTATTTAATTTAGAGTTTGAGAGAGAGCCTGTGAGCAGGGGGAGGGACAGAAGAAGAGGGAGAGAATCTCAAGAAGACTCCTCACTTGTGTGTGGAGCTCAATGCAGGACTCAATCTCTCCACCCTGAGATCATGACCTGAGCTAAAACCAAGAGTCAGATACATAGCCAACTGAACTACCCAGGCTGAATTTCTTATTAAGAACATCTATCAACTTTTGTTGAGGAGATACTTGTGTAGGGAAAAGAAACTGGTATAGGAGTGGGATTTAGGATGAGGATAAACACAGGATATGGAATTATGTATCATTAACTCAGTTTAGTCCCTTAGGTTAGAAAACTAAACATAAATAACTTTAGACACATATTCTTAATTTTTTATTCTTCCTGAGCTTTTAACACACTATAGATCATGTGTAAATAGTTTTGTCTTTATTCTCAGATATGAAACATGGAAGAATCCATTGTGGAAAATGTTGAAAGTTTACTGTAATTGATAGATGATGAAAGCATGTATCTGAGAAAAACTCTACTTACATCCAGACATTTGATGGAACACAATAAAAATAACACTTAAGGAAAGCAGGTAAATTGTATATGTTAGAAAAAAAGGGGAGCACCTGAGTGACTCAGTTGGTTAAGTGACTCTTCGGCTCAGGTCATGATCCTGGACTCCTGGGATCGAGGCCCTCATCGGGCTCCCAGCTCCATAGGGAGTCTGCTTCTCCCTTTGACCTTCTCCCGTCTCATGCTCTCTCTCTCAAATAAGTAAATAAAATATTAAAAAAATAAAAAGAAAGAAAGAAAGAACAGGGGTGCCTGTGTGGCTGAACTGGTTAAGTGTCTGCCTTTGGCTCAGGTCATGATCTTGGGGTCCTGGGATAGAGCCCCTTGTGGGGCTCCCTGCTCAGTGGGGAGTCTGCTTCTCCCTCTTCCTCTACCCCTGCCCACTCATTCTCTCTCTCAAATAAATAAAACCTTTAAAAAAATCCTCAACTGGGAAATCAAAGTTACTCTGAATAATTAGCAAAGACGAGTGGCATCATTTCTTGCTCTCAGATGCTTTGAGAAAAAACAAAAATTGCATTCAAGCTCTCAGGGGAGTGTCTCAAAGGGAGAAGAGGCTCATAAATTCTTCTGACAGCATTGAGGTTTAGTTATCACACAGAGGAACAAGAAGACTGTCTTCACTTAAGGTGAATAGATGGCATTGGTTATATTGATTACTAGATCAGCTGCAGTGATAATTTTGGATCCCTGTCTTCCATTTAAATGACCGATATGAGTATAGGCACCAAAGCCAGACTCAGTACAGTACATCATGCATGTAAATCATCTCTCTTCATAACTAGGTTTTCTGGAGTAATGATATATGTTTACCACTATGAGTATGTTCTTTGAAGGTGGTAAGGGACCTCATTTCTATTTGTTATTATTTCTACATTTATATTGAGATTTTAGACAATAAACATCATGAAGTGGGAGTAAGCATTTTTGCAAGATCAATTTAGAATCTTCCTCTCTCCTTCCCTCCCTCTCTTTTCCTTCTTCCTTTTAATGGGAGTGCAGTGCTCTCACTATGACCAACCCATTTACCGCAGTTGAGGCCATTAACAAAATGTTACAGAACATTTAGTTGAGATCGTTTGCATTTGCATAAGAGGACATCCTTGGGCTCCAAGCCCATTCCCCAGGTCCTGGTACAGTTCCAGAATTTCTGCTTTCATCTGATAAGAGTCAGGTTTGATGCTCAATATTCTTGTTTTTTGTTTTTTGTTTCTTTTCCAGGTAGTGCTTGGGTATGACAGGGGCAAGGAGGACCACACAAATATTCACTCAACTGAGTTTCAGAAAAACACCAGGAATTTGTGGGGTTATTTGGGTGTAAATATTGTTTTTTTAAAGATTTTATTATTCTTCTGAAATAGAGAGAAAGATATAGAGAGAGAGAGATCAGGAGCAGAGGGGAGAGGTAGAGGGAAAGGGAGACTCCCCAATGAGTAGGGAGCCCTACTTGGGACTAGATCCCATGACCCTGAGATCATGACCTGGGCCAAAGGCAGATGCTCAACCATCTAAATCACCTAGGCGTCCCCAGAACTCCAGGCATTTGCAAAATCACAATAAAATAAATGGGGGGATGAAGATGTTTACCAAACTGTATAAACTGCTGTAGAACAGTCTTTCTCTGGATATAATTTTTATAGCTTAAGGCATCAGACTTTGTCGTTTGTTTGGTTGCAGCCAATGAATGTTTGTTGTTTTGCTGCAATTATTTTGTTAATTTGAATAGATTTTGGGGTAGAGCAAATTTTGTGAAGTAGTTTTATCTGCCAAGTTAATATTGAATTTCTATTCTATCTTTTGGAAATTTATGTTTAATTAAGGGCATCCAGAAGCTCTAGTTTTTAACATTATAAAAGTTTAGAGGCCCTTGGGTGGCTCAGTTGGTTAGGTTTCTGACCTAGGCTCAGTTTATGATCTCTGGGTCATGAGACTGAACCCCGCTACAGTCTCTACACTGAGTGTGGGGACTGCCTAAGATTCTTTCTCTCCACCCAACCCCTCTGCATATGCAGGTTCAATCTCTCTCAAGGAAAAAAAAAAGTTTAACATTTTCTATGACATTAAATCCTTGACCAGTCTAAGGTTGATTTTTATAGGCATCAAGTAAATGTCTAATTTCATCCTCTGCTATATACGTAATCATTTTCTCCAGATACATTGAATAGGCCATTTTTGCATGCCCGTCCTAGCATGCCATTTGTGTCATATGCTACAGTTTTATACATTCATGGGTCTTTCCTGAGGTCTGTATTCTGTTCCATTGGTGGATGCCATATTGCCTCAATAATTCCAGCTGCATAAGTTTTATTACTGGTAGTGTAGGTCTTTTTAAAACTTACTATGTTATTCTTAATAATTTGCATTTTTAAAATATATTTTTAAATCAATGTCAAATTCTACACATTCCTTTAGTGAGATTTTGATTGCAAAGTCATCATGCAAATAAGATTAATTTGAGTACAGTTGACATTTTTATAACACTAAGTTGTACAATCCAGGAACATAATATTTCTACCAATTTTTTAGGACCTCTGTAATTTTTCCCAAAATGTTTTAACTTTTCACCTTTTAAGAGTAGGTTCAGTCTAGTTTTTATAAGACATTCTAATCTTATGGCATTTCCCTTTTATTCTTAATTTTATTCCTTTTTTCCATTCTAAATGGCATTAATTCTTCATCTATTCAAATGCTCAATTTTTTCTAATTCAGTCTGATAATGTGATTAATTCTAATTATAGACTTTCCAAAATTAAACCATCCAGCCAAACATGAGATCAATGAAGTTTGGACAGCTGTCTTGTAATTATTAAATTATTATGCATTTTATAAATTGATATCAATGACATATTAATATTGTTTAGGGGAGATATGCATATATATAAAGCCTGAATAAATTGTGGGTTTCTTTTATTATTCTATCATAATTTTTAAATCAATGCTTTGTCTCCTAGAATGAGTTACAGTGGGCTTCTCATTTTTTCACTCTGGAATAGTTAGTAAAAATATATGGATAATTTTTCCCCACAAAATTTCGGAACATTTGCCTTTAAAAGCAGTATGAAGGAGAAAGGAGTTGGAAAAGTAGAGGTAGATAAACTGCAATCTTTAAATAAAACGTGTTAACACAACACATTTCAAGTTTACTTGATGAAAGATGAAATAAAGGTGTAAGTAAATGTACACCATCTCTCTCCATGCCATGACCAGTTCACTTTTCTGGATAAAATAATCATTTGTCCTGTCCATGTACATTTAAACAGATAACATTTAACTACTTCACATAAATCATGCCATATCTATTTTCCCTTGTTCCCTATTACTTTTTCTTTCATACATGTAGTTCATGCAATGTTATTTGCCAGTCTCTAAGACATTTGAGATAACATCCCCTACTTTGGAGTGGTATGTTTCTTTGTTGGAAAGTGTATTAATAATAGTTTACTGAATGATTTCAGGTGATAAATTAATAAATATATTCTAATAATTTTTATTTGTCTTAAGATGAGCAAGAAAATATAACTATACTCTTTTTTTTTAAAGATTTTATTTATTTATTTGATAGAGATCACAAGTAAGCAGAGAGGCAGAGAGAGAGAGGAGGAAGCAGGCTGTCCGCAGAGCGGAGAGCCTGATGCGGGGCTCGATCCCAGGACCCTGGAATCATGACCCGAGCCGAAGGCAGCGGCTTTAACCCACTGAGCCACCCAGGCGCCCCTAACTATACTCTTAAAACCATCATTTCAGAAATACTAGTCCTAAGTTCAAAGCAAAAGTGGGAACGTTAGCTATAGCCATCTTTTTTAACATTAATAACTTCAAGATACAGGCCTTACTTTCTGTACAACATATGAAAAATCATAAACTGAAAAAACAACTCACAAGTGCTATAAGTGCTAAATATTCAGATACACTATTCTAGAGAAAATAAGATTTATTTATGTGCATTAGAGTGGGCATGTTAGGGACATCTGCAAGGTTGCTAAAGTATTATCTATCATCATAAAAAATCATTAAACAATATTTAAAAATCATAAAACATAATGGTATGAGAACACAATTTAATAAATCAAATGAGTAATGGAATGGGAATATGATTAGATACACAGAGTTCTAATGAGAAATGTAAATCAAAGTCTATTAAATCAGTTAATCATGGTTCATTTGGAGGTTGGGACAGAAGTAGCAAGGGCAGGAAGAGAGGACTATTACTTTCATCACAATTCCTTCTAAAGTATGATTGTTTAGTCAATTATAGGTATTTTAAATAAAAAGCACTTAAAAAGAAATCAAGACCCCAGCCCCCATGTGGCACAAAAAATAAAAAGGCTACCATATACTTTAGGTTGTAATACTTTTTAAATTTGGTTCCAGGTTTAATGATGGAGGTGAGTCTTGTTTTAAATTAACCCATCTAAAAAATTGGATTTGTCTTACCCACAATGGCTTTGCCTCCTAAAATGCCAACAGATGTTGTCTCCTGAAACCCAAAGACTCTTATGATGGTTGTTCCCACAGCAATTTTCCTTAACAGCCTGGATGAACAAACAAAATCTAACAGTGCTAACAGAATTCATCCTAATGGGAATCACAGACCGTCCTGAGCTGCAGGCTCCCTTCTTTGGGCTCTTCCTCATCATCTACACAGTCTCAGTGGTGGGCAACCTGGGCGTGATCATCCTCACCAAGGTGGACTCCAGGCTTCAAACACCCATGTACTTCTTCCTCAGACACCTGGCTTTCATTGATCTTGGTTATTCAACTGCTGTGGGACCCAAAATGTTAGTAAATTTTGTAGCTAATCAAAATACAATCCCCTATAACTGGTGTGCTACACAGCTGGCTTTCTTCCTCTTGTTCATCATCAGTGAATTTTTCATTCTGTCCGCAATGGCCTATGACCGCTATGTGGCTATCTGTAACCCTCTGCTCTACATGATTGTTATATCACAAAGGGTGTGCTGGGTGCTGGTAGCCGTCCCTTATGTCTACAGTGCTTTTCTTTCTGTGATAATCACCAAAAAGATTTTTATGTCATCTTTCTGTGGCCACAATGTCATTAGACATTTTTACTGTGATAGTCTTCCCTTGTTAACTTTGTTGTGCTCAAGCTCACGTGATATTGAGTTGATAATATTGATCTTTTCAGCTTTTAATTTGGTTTCGTCTCTTCTGATAATGCTTGTGTCCTACATCCTGATCCTAATGGCCATCCTTAGGATGAACTCTGCAGAGGGCAGGCACAAGACCTTCTCCACCTGTGGATCTCACCTGACAGTGGTCCTTGTATTATACACCACTCTATTCTTCATGTATTTGCAGCCCCAAACCAATCATTCCTTTGATACAGATAAAATTGTCTCTGTATTTTACACTTTGATTATACCTATGCTGAATCCCATGATCTACAGCTTGAGGAACAAAGAGGTTAAAGGTGCCCTGCATAGGATATGGAAAAGTTGGCACACACTGCTTATGTAGAGTTCAAAATACACAATGTATAATAAATTAGGTTAGAGACCACTGTTAAGTTCATGTCACAGGGCTTAGGAAGCAGTATGTGTAAAAGTCATAGAAAACTAGAAATATTTTTTTTTCCTATTTTCAACCTCTAGATGTTTCAGTAGTGATCATCCTTCTGTTACCAACTTTGGTTTCAGTGCAAGAGACTGATATATAGACCACCATTCTCACATTGTGAAGTACTTGGGTGGTGATCAAAGACAACTTTTGTTTTGTTTAAAATACATCTCTGCTTAATCTTTTTTAAAAGTTGTTTTGTGTCTTTCATTCAATATTAAATAAATATGCCCATCCCACTGGCATATGGCATAGGGAAGATGGCACTTATTATTTTCTGAAGGGAATATACACATCAATGAATAAACAACAATATCTGCCTTAATGATACTTTAATTTTATCCCCTTATGGTGTTGGCATCTCAGATTCTATTATGTGTTAATTTGTATACCTGTATATACTTAGGAAGGCAGAAATAGAAGTGTGATTATTTTCAGAAAGCATAATTATGTACATTAAAATTTTAAAACAACTCTTCATGCTGAAACATTAGAAATAATAAGTGAAGTTTGCAAGATTGGTGCATATAAGTTCAGCATATGAAAGATTGGGTTTTTTTTTTTTTCTATGCTAGAAAAAACAGGTAAAAGTATAGTTTTAAGCCACCTATTATACTGGAAATAAAAACTGTATAATACCCAGGGAAAATTGTAATGAAGGATTTGCATGATTTTCTTGCTAGAAACTAAAACATTGCTGATATTAAGGAATACATAAATGTGGCATATGCTATACAAATGGTTTGGCAAAGGATCCAAAATATCTTAGAAGAAGAAAGACACAGACATATTCTAAAACAAATATCAATTCCTTTAATAAAGCTAGATCATTTTTAAAAATGATTATTTTTGAAACTGTTTTAACTTTTTGTAAATAATTCTTCCTTCTTTCCTTCTTTGTCTTTTCTCCTACCTTTTAGAAAGGTGGAAGCTGATTCTAAAATTTATTAGGAAAGGCAAACTGCCTAAAAGTTAAAGACAGTCTTGGAGAAAAAATAAATCTGCAGGGGTTACACCACTAGATTTCATGATCTATCACAATTAAGAAACCATTGGCATATCAAGATAGTATGGAGGTTCCTCTGAAAATTAAGAATAGAAAATATTATATGATCTAGTAATTTCACTACTGGGTATTTACCCAAAGAAAACAAAACAGGGCTTCAAAAAGATATGCACAGTCTTTTGTTCATTGCTACATTATTTATGGTAGCTAAGATATAGAAGCAGTCCAAGTAGTCCTTGATTGATGAATGGATAAAAACATATATATTGGAATAAAAAAGAAGGAACTCTTGTCATTTGTGACAACATGGATGGACATAGAGGGCATTAATAAGGAAAATGAAAGCAATTAGAGAAATGCAAATACTATATGAATTCACTTATATAGAGAGTATAGAAAACAAAATAATCAATCAAACAAACAAAAAACAGAAAAATACCCTTAAATGCTGAGAACAAACTGATGGTTGCCAGAGGGGAGGGGAATACAGCGAAGGGATAAATGGGTGAGGGGGAGTGGAAGATACAGACTTGCAGTTATGGAATGAGTGAGTTACAGGGTAAAAGTTACAGCATAGGAAATATGGTCATATTTTAGTAACATTGTATGGAGATGGAACACAGCTCCACTTGTGGTGAACATAACAATGTATAAACATGTTGATTCACTATGGTGTGCATCTGAAACTAATGTAACATTATGTGTCAACTGCAATTCAATTTTTTAAAAAAGATAATATTTTCCAGAAATCAGACTAATTGATCAGTGGAATTGAATGGTGGCTTCAGAAACCGATCCACATGTATATTGTCACCTAGCATGTGACAGATGCATCACTATTTTCCTAAAGAGAAAGTATGATCTTTTCAATAAATGCTATTAGGTAATTAATATACTATTTTGAGAAAAAATAATCTTGACACATACTCAGGACCTATACAGAATCAATTCTACTTGGATTAAAGATTTAAATGTGAAAGGCAACATTTGAAAAGAGATCATAGTGGGACATTTTTGCAATATAGAAATATGTACAACCTTTTAAACAGAACACACAAAACAATAGCTATCTAAGATTTAAATTATTAATTGAATTTTATATGGAAATTCTGTTCATCAAAATTCATAATGTGAAAGGAAACTCATGGTGGGAGAGGATACCTTTATCAGACCTACAGAATCAGACAGAGAACTGAAAGGGACTCGTGGGCAAAATATAAAAGTAACTGTTACAAATCCATAAATAGTTCACATGAAATACAATGCAAAGATGACAAAAGATATTAACAACCATGTTTCAAAAGAAAATGTCTAAATGGTCATTAAACATATGAAAATGGTCTCAATTTCATTCAGCATTAGAATAACACAAACTAAAACTATAATGATCCTCATACACATTATCTACAAAGGTGAGAAAGAAAATGGTGGAAAATACTAAATCTTGACAAGGATACTGAATACTCATAACAATTTTCACTGCTAGTAGGATTGCACGTTAATACAACCACGCTGCAAACTCATTAGGCAATATTTACTAATGCTGAATAGGTGTATTCACAACTCAATATTTTCAGTATGAAGGATATACCCAATAGAAATAGATTCAGGATTAAGCCAATCTAGATTAAATATTTCTGTGGTTGGGAAGGATATGGGATGAGCTGCCTTTAATTACCAGTTTGAAGGTTTATAGCACTAGTCATAAGCCTGAAAATTCAAACTAATTCTAACATTTGATGATAGCACAATGAATAATTTGTGGTATAGTCATAAAACGACACTGTACACAGACATGAGAATGAGCAATCTAGAACTACCTATAATAACATACTGAATGAAAGAAGTCAGACAAAAAAACATACACATATTATTTATATAAGTTAACAAAAATATGTGAAAATAATTTTTGCTGTTAGAAGGCAGAATAATGGTTATTTATGTGTGTGTGTGCATGTGTGTGATAGAAAGATGAAGGATTCTTCTGGGGACCTCTTAATGTCTTATTTTTGTTATTATCATAGCAGTTTAATCTGGTTTTTGATTACATATTTGTGTTGGATTTGTAAAAATGCCTGATGTATGCATCTTAATATGTATATTAGACTTCAATAAAAAGTTTAAAATACTAGATAAAAGGGGAAAACAGCTGCACCTATGTATTATTATTACATGTAATTTTTTTAATGATTCAGAAAACATCATTCAAACATCTTTATTACGCCCCTGGACAGAAAAGTCCTCAAAACCCACTGTATTAACAGGAGTCAATTAAGGTTTGGGAGATAAATACCTTTCCTATTCATGCAGTGTTTTGATTCCAGATCTCTGGGTTGCAGTAGAAAGACTTAACCAGAAGATACTGTGTGGAATGGTACCTTACAGAATTTTATTTGTGGTGGATTATGAGGATGCCCTGTATAATTAGCAGAGACACCATGACTTCCTTTGATGCTTTCAAATGCTTTAGTTGCAATGAACTTGTATGCTTTCTCCTCAGGTACATCATCAATTTAAGAAAGACACCCATACCACCTTCTTAACTGGTTGTGTTAGGAACAGATGGGAGCACAAAGAGAGTCCCCCTCAGGGGGGAGTGGACTACACCTGTCTCTGTGACTACTCAGACCAGTGACTTTTCAGGACCTCATTAGTGTCTTATACCCCACCTCCCTCAGTGATTTAGCTATCTCTTTAATTATTTGTTTTGATAATCGAAGTTTCTGAGCAAACACAAGGGTGTACACAACTTTCTTGTAATTTTTGGTGAAAGCCAGACATTTGCTATGATGCAGGAAGTTTGTACTTTCTGAATAGTTAAAAAAAAATCTCTGAAAAGGGAGTTTTGTTAAGAAAATTCAAAACAAAGACCTGAAGATTGTCATGATTATTTTCTTTCATTTGGATCCTTAAGAAAATGTCAAAGATGATATCATTATATGTAGTTATTTGGATGTTTCTCAGAATTCTTAAGGTCAAATACTAAGACTTCCATAGTGTTCTCCAGCTACTGCTCAAGTAAAAGGATTATCTCAGTATGTTTATAATACTTGCAATTTCTGGGGCGCCTGGGTGTGTCAGTGGGTTAAAGCCTCTGCCTACAGCTCAGGTCATGATCCCAGTGTCCTAGGATCGAGCCCCACATCGGGGCTCTCTGCTCAACAGGGAGCCTGGTTCTCCTCTCTCTCTGCCTGCTTCTCTGCCTACTTGTGATCTGTCAAATAAATAAATAAAATCTTAAAAAAAAAAAAATACTTGCAATTTCTGTTTCCAGTATGCCATGCGTTTCCCAGATGTACCAATGAACTTTGTAAATCACTTTTAGTTGGAGGTGAGGCAAAAATAAAAGATTACAGCCTTGCTATATCTCCACCACAGCACAAAGTCTGATTAGTACAGGAACTGCCCTGCTTCCTTACCTACAAGCCTTGGAAGAGTTTCTGAAATGCCATGAGATTGTCCCTTGAATGACTCAATGCACATCTAATGGAGATCAGAACTAAGGTTAAAAGATGTACAAATACAGGGACGCCTGGGTGGCTCAGTTGGTTAAGCGGCTGCCTTCAGCTAAGGTCATGATCCCAGCGTCCTGGGATCAAGTCCCACATCGGGCTCCTTGCTCGGCAGGGAGCCTGCTTCTCCCTCTGCCTCTGCCTGCCACTCTGTCTGCCTGTGCTCGCTCTCTCTCTCTCTCTAATAAACAAATAAAATCTTAAAAAAAATAAAATAAAAAATAAAAGATGTACAAATACAAATTTAGGTAAAAATAATTCTTATAAAATTATGAAGCAGTAACATTTATTTTGCCTAAAATTAAGGATTCTTTTCCACTTCTTTACTTAGTAGCTTTTTCTAAGGGTACCTGTGTGGCTCAATCAGTTAAACATCTGACTTCAACTCAGGGCATGATCTCAGCATCCTGGGATTGAGCCAACATCAGGCTCCTAGTTCATGGGGAGTCTGCTTGACTCTCTCCTCATGTCTCTCCCTTTCTCCACTGGCGCTCTTTCTCTCTCACTCAAATAAGTAAAATCTTTAAAAAAATAGATTTTTCTAAAACTCCCTTTATTCCCTCATGAAAATTACTTTGAAGTTTAAGTATATGCATTTAAATACATATTTTATAGATCCTTAATTGCAGAATAGGTAAAAATAATTGCATTGCAGACAATGAGTATATTCTGCAATACTCATTGTCACTTAGTTCAGTGTAGAAATCTGTATTTGGCAGTGGGAGGGGCAGGACAGGGAAGTGGTTTAATTCTCTCACCTCTATACTTAGGTTAGGTTTTCTTGAACACTTGGGTTGCCAATACCTTTGGGTACCTATCAAAGAATGGAATTCCTGGATCATAATGATAACTGTATGATTAACTTACTGAGTAACCATCTATGTGCTCCCTAGTGGATTGTGCCATCTTATTTTCCCAACAACACACAAAGGTTCTAATCTCTACATCCTTGCCAGTCTTAGCAATTGTTCTTGTCTTTCCTTTGTACATCACTCTAAAACAAGTGAAGTGGTATCTCATTGTGGTTTTGTTTTGCATTTTTTCTGATGACTGGAGAGACTGAAATTTTTTCATGTGTGTACAGGCATTTCTATATTTCCAGTGAGAAATGTCTGCTCAAGTCTTTTGCTTAATTTTAATTTGGGTACTTTTTCTTTGAGATGTTGAGCTGTTAGAGTCCATTGGATATTTTATATACTAGGCCCTTAACAGATATAAGATTTGCAATTTTTTCCCATTATATGGCTCATCTTTTCATTCTTTAATAAATTACTTTGACGTGTAAAACTCATCTGTTTTTTACATTTTGATAAAATCCAATTTAGGAGTTTTTACTTTTATTTTGTGTGCTTTTGGTGTCATACTTAAGAAAGCTATAAAGAGTTTAGCTGAGCTGGGAGAGAGATAATTGAGCTTCCAGGTGTTGGAACAGGCAATTAAAGCTCAGACCAGGGGCACCTGGGTGGCTCAGTGGGTTAAGCCTCTGCCTTCAGCTCAGGTCATGATCTCAGTCCTGGGATCAAGCCCCACATTAGGCTCTCTGCTCAGCCAGGAGCCTGTTTCCCCCTCTCTCTCTGCCTATGTGTGATCTCTCTCTCTAAGTCAAATAAATAAATAAAGAAAATCTTAAAAAAAAAAAAAAAAAGGTAGAACCTAGAATGGGCTATACCTGTGTTAAGTATTAGGAACACCAAGATGAAGAAGAAACAGTGTGTTCTGCCCTAGTGAATATTCTAGAGAATGTTATGCAAGTTGTCACTGTTTCTTTATGAGTTAATATCATACTAAAGATAGATGCTAGAGCTGAAAACAAAATCTCATATTTTATTTCAGAATTTTAAGATGGATATTATATTTTCTCCTTCACTTACTCATCATCCGTTGCATCAGTCAGTAAGTCAGCAAATATCTTTGAACACCTACTCTTTCCTGGGTAGTATTTTAGAAGTTATTAATACAAACTATTTAGACATACTTTTTCACTTAAAAAGATAACAGACTAGAAAATCCCACACAAGAAGTAAAATAAAATGTTATCAATATTTAATTACAGTACTTATGCATGTGTGGGAAAATATCACAGATGTTACAAAAAATGCATTTTCCATCAAATAATTTTAATTAAAACCAGAATTAGGACCAGACATATGATGGATACCTTCTAAAAGTCTCTGGAATGACTGAAATTTAGTCTTCTTACTACCATGCACATTTTGAATGACTCTTATAGCAACTACACCAGGGCTTGTTCTTGACCAGAATGGAGCCTTTGCCTTCAGTTCTATTCCCAACATTCACAGTAAAGTGGAACACTGGAGCCAGAATCCTGGGCTTTCCAACTGTTGGATTTTCTCCATCCCAAGGCCAGCAACCACACTTCTCAACCACCACAGGAAACAATTCAAAAGAAACAAACACCCAAAGGGTGGAATCATTGCATGAGATTGTCACTCAGTAAGATCATCTAAGCAAATCCCTAGGCTGGCCCCACATTTTCACTCTCTGGGTGCAGTTCTTATGTAGAGACTTGCATAATTGGTCTTTCTTTCCCTGAGGAATCAGAACTTTATCTGGGAATTCCTGTTTTCATGTGCAGGGACTGAACCCATGAGTGAGCTTATTTTAGTGTGCCACTCCTCAGAAACTTCAGACAAGCATAAATTTCTTCAGCGTGCCTCCTGGAGAACCTTCACATTGGGTATCAGCAGATCTCTGGACAGGTAGGTTCATCCCAAGCATTTACTTAGTACTCATCCTGATGAGAAGACCATGTATCTTGGGAGCTTTATGGATTCAAATCAGACTCAAGACTGAAATATCTTTTCTGTTCTCTTCTGGGGACTTAAATTTTTGTTCTCTGAATGGTAAGTGAAAGGGAGAGAGAAATGACTCAAAGCATGGTCCCCAGCATCCCTGCTGATAAATTAGACAGTGTGAGCATTTCCACAGAACAAAGATTCTATCTCACCTGTGGATAAAGAGGAATGTTTCTGCTTTAGAGCTGGCAGAACTGATGTTTTTGAAGGCCCTCTCTACCAGACAGGAATCTTAAGTTATTTGAAATATCTGGCTTCTTCTCCAAGACGGACCTACTAAATTGTTTAACATCAAGAAAAAGAAGTTTCGACCCTCCCTGATGTTCACATCGCCCAGGGTGAGCAACCCTGTGATGGAAAGTTTCCCTGATGTCAGCTGGCAGCTTTCAGATGCCGGTGGACATGGACAGCTCCTGCTAAAGTACAGTTTGTCCCAAACACAACTCAGGTTTAAATAAGTTGAGGACAAGCTGTACAGTTAGAGGCCAATAGAATACCTCTTGGAATCGTTTCAGTGGCTATTTAAAACATTTGCAATATGGTTTCTTGGCCAAATAGTAATATAAATGATGAACATTAGGTATATATTTTTTAAAGTTCTTTTCCTGACGTGTTAGCATTTTGGTAGACTTATGAAATATTTCTTTTCAAAAACCAACTTGAAAAAATATATGTAAAAATCTGACATAGCTTTATCAGACACAAATCTGAAACCTTTCTGAAGAAACAGTAGAAAAATGCTTTAATTCAGTGATATACACTTATTAAAAGACAAAAAGCCAATCCTAGCTTTGCCATGAGTACTGTTTCTTTAGAAGAAGCAATTAATAACAGGTAATTATATATACAAATGTATCTCTTTGAAGCTAACTGCATGAATTCACATCCACAATCCAAGATTATGGCTATTGGTGTTTTGTTCTGTCTTGTTTTGTTTTTACTTGGCTAAATTAAGGCTACAGTCATTGCGTGTATTATATCTCAGAGTGAAACAGTGAACTGCGTTCATGTCCAGTGAAATGAATGGAAACATTCACTCCTTCAGCTTCAGTCAAACTGAAACGTTGTGTTTAAACAGGAAATGTTTTGTGTAACATTTCAAACAGGAAATGTTTTGTTTATTTATTTTTGTTTATTTATTTTTTTTGGAAATGTTTTGTTTAAAGTGAGTTTTGGGGCGCCTTGGTGGCTCAGTGGGTTAAGCCTCTGCCTTCGGCTCAGGTCATGATCTCAGGGTCCTGGGATTGAGCCCCACATGGGGCTCTCTGCTCAGCGGGGGGCCTGCTTCCTCCTCTCTCTCTCTGCCTGCCTCTCTGCCTACTTGTGGTCTCTGTCAAATAGATAAACAAAATCTTTAAAAAAATAAAAAATAAAAAAAATAAAGTGAGTGTTGCCACTGTGTTTTCCACCAGAAGTTTATCAATGCATTTCTTTTCAGATGTGGTGGTAAGTGAAAAGAGATATGGAATATCTACTGCAACACAGTTGTATAACCTGACTAGACATACCTAATGTATGTATTAAAATATCTTTGATTAAACAAACACCACAGATTTAAGAAAGAATTAGTTTGCAGGAGAACACAGCCTGATTTGTTTGTTACATATATAGCTAGAAATCCCATGTCCCAGTTGCCTAGATACACAAAATTATAATTCACTTACTATTCCCATTTCAACTATGAACCTCCCCAATGGGGTAGAATGAGGAATGAGTCACTGGGACACAAACAGGAAACAACATTAGAAATATCATTTAAAATAGGTTAATAACAAGAGCTGATGGTACCAATTATTCTGCATTCATTGCTAACTCTGTACTAATACTTGCTTGCCTAGTATTTCCATACATTCATACAACACAAGAATATAAATACTTGATAAAAATCCCACAGCTAGTAATTGGTGGCCTAACACCCAACCAACCAAGTGGCCAAACAAAGAAGCAAACAAAACACATAAAGCAAAGCAAAACCGTAAAACCATACCATTACCAATATCTTATATAGATTCTTTATGTGACTTAGGCTCATTGAGTCTCAACTGTCCAATCAGACATAGAAATAACTACATCTACCTTCTAGGACAGTTTTGCTGAATAATGAGATAATTATTTTGAAATGGCTAGCATAGTCCTGGCCCAGAGTACACTACATATTGAATAATGTTAGCACACTTCACCTTAGAGTTCTCTGCACAAGGAACACAAAATGATCAAACTTGAGCATATCAATCCTACAAGTAATATTTTGTAAAACATCAAAACAGGCTTTAAACATTTTAAAAGAAATAAGTACAAACTGGGAAAAAAAGAGAAAGAAGAAAAATAGGAAGGAAGGAAGGAAGGAAGGGAGGGAGGGAGGGAGGAAGGAAAAAAAGAAAGGAGGGAAGGAAGAGGAAGGAAGGAAGGAAGGGAGGGAGGGCGGGGAAGGAAGGAAAGAAGGGAGAAAGAAAAAGAAAGAAAGAGAGAGAGAGAAAGAAAGAAAGAAAAAAAGAGCGAGCTGCCAGAAAACCATGATAAAGCAACATCTGAGCAATTAGAGGTTGGAGTGGTAGAAAGGAGAGTTCATTTGGCAGAAGAAAGGAAATGTGATTAAGTTTAAAAAATCAGTTTCTTACTGACACTAAGAAACAAGACTACTGAGGTATAGTCAGTTGGTGGGCAGCTGAAGCAGCATTGTTGTCATTAGATAGAAAGTGATTGTAGAAAGTAAAGGAAAACCCAGCATATGCAAAGTTATTTTGGACAGAAATATAAAATTCCCAGGGTTGGTGGCAGGGTATAGGCCAAAGAGAAAGCCAATGGCGTCTAAGGAAAAAAATAACTGAAAGTCACTGGAAGTCACTCTGGCTCAGCAACTTCTTCTCCATAGCTATCTTTTATCATTGAATACATATACAGAAGCATGTTTGTATATATGTAAATATATATTCATGCAATATTGTAATTACTATGTTTTAAAAATACATATAAATATTAATACATACAATAAAGTATATTAATATATATTCAATAAACATAAATTATATCCAACACGAAGTGAAAAACTAATAGCTTGGTGCAGCAGTTCTAACAACATGAAGTTGGCATCTACAGAGTTTATATTTCTGAATATTTTTAAAGGACTGGGAGAAATACAAATAAGTCTGATACCTTGAATTATGAACAAAAATAGTCCCATTTAAATAAAACAGTCTACAATCTTGCATCTACTAGAAAAATTTACTTACCATCTATTACTCCTCTTCCATTTTCCCATTAGAGGATGAGAACAACAAAATAAATGGCCTCAGAAAATCTCACCCAGGTGATTGAATTCATTCTCGTGGGAGTCTCAGATCGCCCAGACCTCCAGATTCCACTCTTCTTTGTTTTCCTGCTGATCTATGGGCTGACCATGGCAGGGAACCTGGGCATCATCACCCTCACCAGTGTTGACTCTCAGCTCCAAACACCCATGTACTTCTTCCTCAGGAACTTGGCTATCATCAATCTTGGCAATTCTACGGTCATTGCACCGAAAATGCTGGTAAACTTCTTGGTTACAAAGAAAACCATATCCTACTATGGATGTGCAGCCCAACTGGGTGGGTTCTTAGTTTTCATTATTGGTGAGACTTTCATGCTGGCTGCAATGGCATATGATCGTTATGTGGCTATTTGCAACCCCCTGCTCTACATGGTGGTGGTCTCTCGACAGATGTGCATACTGCTGGTGTCCCTCACTTACCTCTACAGTCTAACCACAGCACTGACTGTCTCCTCCTGTGTGTTCTCCATGTCATACTGTTCTTCCAATGTAATTGACCATTTTTACTGTGATACTGTCCCTTTGCTGGCATTGTCCTGTTCTGATACCTACATCCCAGAAACAATAGTGTTTACCTCTGCAGGGACCAACTTGTTTTTCTCTATGAGTATTGTTCTAACATCCTACTTCAACATTGTCCTTGCCATCTTGAGGATCCGTTCCTCAGAGGGCCGACGAAAAGCCTTTTCCACCTGTGCCTCTCACATGATGGCTGTCACTGTGTTCTATGGGACCCTTCTCTTCATGTATTTGCAACCAAGGTCCAACCACTCTTTGCGTACTGACAAAATGACCTCTGTCTTCTACACCTTGGTGATACCAATGCTGAATCCCCTCATCTACAGCCTAAGGAACAAAGATGTAAAGGATGCATTCAAGAGATTCCTAAATAACCCATGGCAGGCTTCCAAACTGATGTAAATTTAAAACTACAATAGCCTTCATTTAAGGGTTTGTATTTACTCCTGAAAAGCTAATCTCTGTTAAATGCAGAGGTAATAAATAGCTAAAAATTCCATGGATTGCAATAAGAAAATCTTAACCTTTTCTATTGCAACCTCAAATACTCAATTTTTGCTAATACAAAGATATTTTAGTTGACCAAAGAAAGTACATTTATTTAAGTAGCAAACAATAATTCCAAAATAAATACATTTTAAGGTGCAACACAACTCGCTGCTAGGTTTTTCTAATTTCTAGCATGGAAGAGGAAGTCTGAGAGCTGAAGAAGGTATGAGAGAAACATTTCTTAGAATGTGGCTGAGTCAGGTCATCCTACATGCCACGAATCTGTTTTGCTCAACTGATAGAAGTTTTATTTTACTTTCATTTATTTTACCTTTCAATTTCTTAGCCTTTTAGAATCCATTTTTATCTTGTACATACACATATTTATATCATTTATATCATATTTATATCATTTCTGTTCAGGAAAAAATGAAGACTAAACAAAAAATGCTTAGATATACATGGAAATAGGCCATGTGACAAAACAGAAGAAAACGTATGAAAGGGGACTCCACTGTTTCATTCTGCTCCCATGTGCACGTGCACAAAGCAAAATGTTGATATTTTTCCCAATATGATATAAAATTAATTTTCTCCAATCCTCTTTTCCTCCTTAACATTGTGTGGAGGCAATCATCTGCAGTATAAAAAGATAACAGCAAATATTACTGCTTTTAGAATTTTTGTGTAGTGTTTTGGAGTAAAATATTGGAAATTGAAAGAAAAAAAGTCATTGCCCTCAAAGTGACACCAAGTCTCAAAGGTGGTATAGCCAATAAATAAATACATATGATATATATATGTATATATACATATATATATGATATATCATATATCATATATGATATATATATAAATACATAATTTACATATATAAATAAATACATATGATATATATATATATATATATAAATGTTACTTGTCATTCTGTGCCTTATTTCTGTCTGTACATGCAAAATGCTGTGAACTACAATGTCATGAGGGAGATGGGGAATGCCATGAGAGGTTAGGCAATGCCTGGAAATAATGTAGATTTATGTCATATAATCTACATTATATGACATTTTCAGGGAACTCAGAAATAAGTCAAATGCAGTAATTGTGACACTCAGTTTCATGAGCAAATTCTTAACTTTAGTTTTAATGAGCAGAATCGCTAGCCAAAAACAGAAGAGTCACACTGTATGGTGGCTATTCCTGGTCTCCACAGACAAAACTGACAATAAATTAATAGCATTAGCCTTTAGGATTTTTAAATTTTATTATTTATAAATATGTAAAAGTATATAGTATAGATAACTTATTTTCTGTTTGGTTTACCTGACTATGGCTGTATTTGGTGGTACCAGCCTACATATGTACAATTGGGAAGTATATTCCTCAGCAGAAAGGCATTGTCTTTAAGTCTAATTCCATAACAGAATTGGAGAAACAGGGCTAAAGTCACACTTGCATGTCTACCAATCTCATGTATTTTATTCAATGAATTAAAGTCAAGAATGAAAACCTTAGTGTTTTCTACCTTTTAACTTCATTTACACATAAGTATTTTCTTTTTTTTTTCTCACATCTCAGGATTTTTTTAAAAGAACTCATACCATAAAATAAGCCCCTGTGAAACTTTTATTTGTTTTAAGCACAAAAGCTCAATTTTTTTAAATGATAAGCAAAAATAAGCATACACAAGTATCAATACATCTATCATTGTCATTTATACAACGTAAATTTACAAAAATTAGATTCATAAAAATAAAGTATTCAAAATAAACTCAACACTACTTGGAAAAATGCAATGAATCTTGAAAAGTTGAAAATAACGTAATGTGCTTTGATCTATTTTGTGTACAATCTTAACAAAA